>JAFBJT010106031.1:0-5000 GCA_016785325.1 Chascanopsetta lugubris | reverse complement strand
AACGTTCTGCACAAAAAGTTTGAACGAGTGTATTTGATGATGAGAGAGTTTTGTTTTGTAGACAATCTCATTTGAATAAATACAAACAGTTCCTTTATGATTTGATCGAATCCAGCTCGGCCATCTTTAAGGTCCGACCTCGTCTCTGCTCATGACTCCCCATAGTGGTAAAAGTGTGGTATTACAAGGTGTCAACTTTTGATATCTTCAACAATTGATCAATTCATATCTTGGCTTTGATGTTAAAAGTGTTGAGTCTAAATACCTTGATTATATTCGAAGATTAAAAAATTGCCCTGCCTCCGTTTGGCCACATTTATTCTGCGCAAACACAAAAAACATGGGTCCGATTCATCGCAGCCTTTACGAAGCCCAGTCATGTTTTACATTCGTTCGGCCGATCAGACAGATCACAGAAACTTTTTATATTTGATCAAACCCAGCTCGCCCATCTGTAATGCCCCCCCACCCCACCCCCCCAGTAACAAGGGTGCGGCGTCGTGTCAGATTCTACCACATGAAAGTCAAACTGCCTTTTGTCTCAGCGAGCGTTCTGAGTAACCGTTAGCATGCGCGGACGCACACACGCTAACGTCCGTCCGCTCCATCTAATCCTCATGTTTTAAACATGTGTCGCTAATAAGCCCCGGGGTGGATGAAGCCGTCTGGCGCTCTGATCCAGACCTGAGGAATAAAGAGCGGCGTGTCATATGGTCATGTGTTTTTTTTAAAAACGAATCCCAGAGAAGATAATTCATCACGTACGATAACGAGGATGAGCGGAACACCCAGCGCCCCGAGCGGCACCCGCCATGATCTATAGTTCAGCCGGGGCCCTTCACCTTCTCCCTGTTTTACTGCCGGTCCCTGAAGGGGGCGGAGCCTCCTGCTTCTTACCGCAGCTGTTAAACTGCGCGGCGGTGAGCTCCTGACAGCTCCTGCCGTGATTCATCACGGGGGGGGGGGGGGGGGGGGGGGTAAAAGGTGTGGGGGGGGGGGGGGGGGGGGGCGGAGTCAAGAGGCCACCGTCGTGTCACATGGGAGACAAAATATTCGAGCAGCTGAGAGACGAGGATGTTCCGAAGATGAACTACGAACATTCCGCGGAGTTTTATGTTGACTTGTAGGAGTTGTTAATAATTACTGTCTCCTTAAAGGTGCAGTACACTTTATTCAAACCTGCTCTTCTGACAGAAATAGACTAATATATATTAACCTGACCATGGAGGCCGCCATGTTTTTACAGTAGCTCAGAATGGTCAAATTTATTTATTTATCTATTTGTTGAGTCACTGATGTTGACGCCAGGAAAGCTAACTTGGACATTGATCTATGATAAAGTGGTCGCAAGTGCAAATTTCATATGGGCCACGTTCCATTATAGTTTTTTAGAATTTGTTGCAGGTCAATTAAAAAATGGCCCCCAGGCAATGTTCAGTTTGTTGTTGTTGTTGTTGTTGTTGTTGTTGTTGTTGTGTTTTGGCCTTTTTCTCAGCATCGGACTCTTTTTTGGAATTCAAAATGTTCTGTTCTTGTTATGGGCCACATGGGGATTGTTTCTGATGCAGTACCATGAGTGGCCACTGGGAAAAAGTTGTGTAAAGTCCTGTGTGTGTGTGTGTGTGTGTGTGTGTGTGTGTGTGTGTGTGTGTGTGTGACAGTGTGAAGAAGCTGCTGACAGACGCCCTGAACAGGAACCAGTACCTGAAGCGGCTGGAGCTGCAGCAGATCAAAGACATGGTGGAGTGTATGTACGAGAGAACCTACCAGCAGGGGGAGTCGGTGATCACACAGGGGGAGCACGGCAACCATCTGTTCGTCCTGGCAGGTCAGTTCAACTCTGCTTCATCATCATCATCATCTTCATCCTCACTCAGTTCAGACAGGAACAGTTGATGGGGTCCCCTCACACACACACACACACACACACACACACACACACACACACACACACACACACACACTCACTGCGGTCAAACATCATGTGACCCACACCGTCCAATAGGAAGCAGAGGAACCATCATGTGACTCGGTGGAGAAAGTGAGAGAGAGTAACCTGCACAGGTGACTTCACTCCTGCTGGATGACTCAGGGGGCGGAGTCACTGAGTCCAGCCTCATTGTACACGCCCACTCAGATGTGTCCTCAGCCAAAGGAGATAAGTTAGGAAGCACTGACGTGTCCTTTCCTTCCTCACTCAAACATCTTTCAATCTGGCAGAAGTTCAATTTCAGAAGGTTCCTGAGTGAAATGAGATTTTCTTGATGGCGTCTACGTTCGGTTCCGGTTCTGGATATCAGACCAGATGGGACTCGAACCCATGATCCCGTGACGACAGAAGCACCACACGGTTTGATGGGATCATGGAAAGCAGAGGAATCAAAAAGTGCTGATCAACCTGTCGACTGCTCTGAGTCTTTCCACACGCTGAAGCGAACATGTGTGAGTGACCGGCTGTTTGCCGACTGTCGGAGTTCAAAATCGGAAACTGGCAGAAAACTCCTCGGAACCGTCCACGTCGGCCTGCGCTGTTTCAAACCTTCGAATATTTTTGGATTCTCCGTCTTCGCCTCATTGTGCGGCCTGTCTGACCACGGGCCAATCAAATCACAGGGCTCCGCGCCGTGCCAGCTTTTGATTGGTCCTCCTCCTCCGATTCCAAACAGATGATTGGACCTAAGCCCCGGAAAGGTCGACCGGCCTGGTGTTATTCCTCATGAAGTGTGAGTTGGAGCGATCGCGGTTCTGTGGAACGTCTGGAGGAAACTCGGCTTCACCAGGACGGACGCGGGCGCAGACGAGAAGTTACTTTTGGACGCTAACGTGGAAAGAAGTGTCGCCTCTTATTCAACTCCATCCTATTCTGATTAATCATCTACAGAGTATTGATCTCCTACGGTGTCCAAACTGTGGCCCATTTTCTTTGTGTCCCAGCTAGTTCTAAAACTATAGAATGGAACGTGGCCCACACAGGAAACTTGCGATCTCAGTTTAAACACTAGATGGCGCCACTGCTGAATGTTCTGCACAGGTCCTATTTTATATCAGACCCGTGAACCAACCCACGCGTGTGTTTGAACGTGTTAAAGCAAGGACTTACGTTTTTTATCGAAAATTTGACATTAATACACTTGAGAATGAAAACATTGTCGTTTTCATTGTCTGAATGAAAACACATTAATAGAAAAATGTGATGTCGGCTGTTTTTTTAAAATTTAAGTATATTTGTTCAGTTTTCAAACTGAAAACAGCTGATGATGAATGATTCATTTCATGTTGGATAATGATCCATAAAGTGTTTAATTTGTGTTGTTTATCTCAGGGTCACTGACGAACCCAACAATACATGTTGTGTTGATGTAGGAGGCTGCAGATGGTCAGAGGGAGGAAGAGAGAGACGGGATTATTTTATTTTTAATTTGTTCTTGTTGTTGTTGTTCTTGTTGTTGTTAATATGTCTTACATAAAAGATTTAGTCATTTATTCAGTTTCCTTTTAAAGCCGTCACGGCAGAAATGGCCCCAAAAAGTAGTTGTTATTATTTTTGATGTCCAGGAAATAAAACCTGCAGCTCCATCTTTGTTAAGCTCCGCCCACATGAAACACCCAGACCTCATTAGCCTGTGTCTGCAGCTCAGGTCCATGTGTCTGTCTCTGCCCTGGATGTGACTTTAGTCATTGATCGTCCTGGTTCCGTGTTTTGCAGATGGGAAGTTGGACGTGTTCCAGCACAACAAGCTGCTCACGTCCATCAGCGTGTGGACGGCGTTCGGAGAGTTGGCCATTCTCTACAACTGCACGCGCACCGCGTCCGTACGAGGTCAGTAACGCTCACAACGTGCTCATTCAGCATTCACACCTGGGTCACATGACCCTGCAGGCAACCTGGGGATTGGCATTGGATTTGAACCAAGGGGGTGCAGACGGATGAGGCCCAGAGGGAGGTGGAATAAACTTGCAGTTCACATTGTGGCCACTAGAGGAGCAGTCCCCACAGACTCCTGTGTTAAAATGATCAACTTCAGAGGAGAATGAAACATGTTGAAAGTCTGCTACAAACTACAGTTTTGGTCTCAGTCAGTCACATGTTTTCCTGTGACAGCTGTACGGGGGCGGGGCTTATTTTTCAATTCTATCCAGGTTTGAAATTGTGCATAATTAAAGGGCGTGGCCTCTTGAGTGACGCCTGGGTCGACCTGGTATGTACTGTACCTACATACCAGATTGACCAGATTAACCAGGAAGTAGGAGGAGTTAGGCATCGCCAAGATGGCCGACAAGAGAAGCGCCCATGATTCGCTTCAAAAGCACTCTGCAGAAACCAACGGGTGACGTCACGGACGCGACGTCCATCTTTATTTACAGTCTATGATGTGATCGCAAGACCTGGGTTATGATGTCAACATTTTTGGCTGCACCCACATTTACTTTTACAAACAGGAAGTACATAATTACATGTCTTCTTCAACTGCTTATCCAGTAACCTGGGCTGCGGAGTATTTCCACCAGGGTGATGCGGTGTACCAGTGTTTGGACCGGTGAGCCTGCAGCACGGCCTGAGTGGGATTCAAACCAGTGACCTTTGCTTCCAAAGAACCACTGGCATGATGTACATGATTACATGAGCATCCAAAGCAGTTTTTCCTTTTCCATTTTAATAATGTGAAATGTGTCAATATATTTCACCCCAGATGGGACTCGAACCCACAATCCCTGGCTTAGGAGGCCAGTGCCTTATCCATTAGGCCACTGGGGCGAAGTGACCATAAACACTGTACCATGTGACTCGGACTGGACTGTTCAAGGCTTCACCTCACAGAGAGAGAGAGAGAGAGAGAGAGAGAGAGAGAGAGAGCGAGAGAGAGAGAGAGAGAGAGTGGGAGGGTCAGAAAGGTCATGACAGCGCCGGTGTGTTGACAAAGGCTTTACATGACATCCAGAGCTCTGCGGTCTGATTGGCTGTCGCCCCCTTGGCATTCTGGAGCGTGCACAGAGTGGTA
>JAFBJT010106030.1:30857-42199 GCA_016785325.1 Chascanopsetta lugubris | reverse complement strand
CACACACACACACACACACACACACACACACACACACACACACACACACACACACACACACACACACACTCATTTTCTATTTTGATATTCAGGGTCAGTCACTGGTGTTTAAAAGAGGAGGACTTTACGTCTTTAAAGGGCATTGTTCATATTTTCACAGCATTTAAAGTCATTGCCCATGTTTTTCTGCCGAGTCATGGTTACTGTTACAAGGGGTTGAGATGAAGTGGGGATGGGAGAGGGTAGGAAGGAATAGAGAGATCAAGGGCAGGGCACCAGTGGATGAAAGACACCCCTCCATTCTTGATGTTCACACACACGCACGCCCACACACACTGACGCAAACACACACACACACAGGAACAGGCACACACCAAGATGACTCCCCCTGACAAACAGTTTAACCTGTTGTTTTACAGTGTCCACACATAATAGGAAAAAATAATTATCAAATTAAAACCTTTATTTATTTATTTGAATTATAATAAATGAAATGAAAGTGTCTACACACACATTCACAGGTTTGTGCAGCTGTCCTTAGACTTCACACTGACTCTTTAATACCAGTTAAAGTGCGCAGTGTGTAAGAATTTGGTCATCTTTGTCACATCTAAAAAAATGACAAAACAATTACAGACTCACCTTTTCCTTTTTTCCCCATTACCCTTTAACGAGCCCATGAATGCCCACAACCTTCGCCAAGGTCAGAAGATAAGAAGAGATCAAATACCTCTGTTCAGAATAATGACAAAATGTTAAGCACAAGAAGTCAGTGCTTTGGCAGTGATGACAGAAACCTTTCTTTTTTTTTTTTTTTTTAAGAGGAATCAGCAGAAAAAAAGGTGGAATCACCTGAGCTGGATGCTGATCCGTGCCATACTACAGCCGCTGCTGTTTTAGCAGGCTGCCGCTGCTCTGTTGCTACTGTTGCTACTGCTGTGTACACTATTGCTCTACTTGATCAGAATCCATAGGGACTGGCCTGTCAGACCACGTTAAGTCAACTAAGGAGAGGCTCCACACACTGGTAGACGTGCTGAAGGCTGAAGAGGAGAGGCAGAGAGAGGCGGAGGGGGAGACAGGAAGCAAGGAGGGAGGGAAGACAGGAAGGTGGGCGGGGTCAACGGTAAATACCAGCACATGTGATGTGTGAGTTTGTCATTTCAAAAAGCCATGGGAACGCAGAGGGATAGAGAGAGAGGAGGAAGATGGAGTGAAAGACAGTAAATGAATGCTGTGTGACATCAGAGATGAGGCTGAAAAGGGCACATGAGGCGAGCGAGAGGCCGGAGGGAAAAGACCTGAACTTGAATGTATTTGTTCATTTTAGAGATGATTATGGATTAAAACACAGCAATGTGATCAATGGATCTGTTTATCTGTTGAAGTCGACCATAGGTTCTCCTGCAGGCTCAGAATGGTGAGGCTGAGGTAATGGATACAATATGCAACTTCACCTCTAGAGGTCACCAAATCTTACACACAGTGTAATAGAAAAAAACGATACACTGGCGTGATCATGAAATGTCTGTATGACATTTGTTGCATTTGTTGTTGTTTTCTTGACTTTTTTATGACTGAAATCGTATTAACTGCACCTTTAATACGTGCAGAGGTTCAAATGATGTACTGTAAGTGGTGAGGTGACTGTCGGGGACACCGGCGTCTGCGTTCACACTCAGCAACACTCAACTCTGTGGCTGTAAACCACTAAATGACACTGCAGAGACCGGGTACCCACTGGAGACGAGGACAACAACAAATAAGCCCAACCTAAATCAAGGCGGTCTGGAAAAAGTGTGTCCGTTTTGAACTGATCAGAAGTGAGATCTCATGCGCAAGCAGCCGGGCGGGGAGGTCGTCATGTGCAGCGACCTTCCGCCGCCTGCGCCTGGATGAAGGCGCTGGTCAGCAGGGCTGCACGCTGCTGCTGACCATGAGCAAGACACTGAGTCACTGACTCCTGATGCGCTGCAGGGCTCCGATGTGAGTCTGACCTCCACTGAGATGGGAGCTGACCTACAGGCTCCAGGTCTGTGCCATGACAACATGTATGTTCTACTTTCACAGCCCTATTCACCCCATTATAGAAGTTCTGAATGACATTGCTTACACCGGAAATGTTGAGCTACTAAACTTCAGTGAGAATAGCTGTTAGTCTCTGTGGGTTCGCCTCACCCTAACCCTACACCAGTGACCCGGTTAGGTTGCACCACACACTTCCTGTTGATGCCAGTTGGGATCGGCCCTGGCCTCCATGCACCCGAAGGATTCAAGGTTAAGAGGTGCAATTAAAGGTCACTGTTTTTAACATAAAGCTAGAAAAAAATAGCCAAACAATGCTTTTATTTTGAAATGCCTCCATTTTGTGTGTGTGTGATTCTGTCATGCTTGATGTTTATGAGGATGCGAGGATGGAGCCTGATCCAGCCCAGCTGTGTCCAGAAGCCTGTTCACAGCGCCTCCCCCCTCGCTTTCTCGGCCTTCAAAACAAAAGTTCCACTTTAGAAAACCTCTCGAATTCGTTTTATTTATTTAAAAATACAGCAGAAAAGAAAACATAGGTAATTTGTGGACCTGTCACAGGCTGCAATTAATATTTTTCAACATGCTGATCCACTAAGAACAATTTCAGAGGTTTTTTAATATTTTCGCAAAATGCAGAGTGGTCACTCGCCCTCTCTCGCTCCATTTCTCTCTATCTCTACCATGCTCCCTCTCCCCCCTACACATCTCTCTCTCCCATGCTCCTTTTCTCGCTCTCCCTCTCCCTCTTGCAGACCGGAGTTCCCCCCCCCCCCCCCCATGTTGACACTGCTTGGCTCACGCGCAGCACGTCGCGCACTGGTTGGAACCTTCGTGGCCCTGCTCTCAGCAGCAGTGCAGGGCACAGCTCATCCTCGTTAGAGAGTAAAGACCACCGCTCCCTTTCTAAACACAGTATACTATCATTTTGAGTACTGCAGTACTGCAGTACTTATTAAGAACCGGTACACCGTACACCCTAATCACTAAAAAGTGAGGGGAGGCACTGTGACAGATCACACACACACAGGAAGCAGAAGCATTTCAAAATAAAAGCATATTTCAGCTCATTTATTTCTCGCTTCATGTATATAACAGTGCAGCTTGTACTCAACTCTACAGCCCACACTGAATCACGGTGTGGGCTGGATGTGGCCCACGGGCTGTGAAATGCCCCGGTCTGATGTAAGGTATAGAGCTTGTGGTCCATGCCGTCCCTCAGGTGTGTGTCTCTGCTCAGGACAACACACACTCCATGACAAACACAACCTCAGGAGAAAAAGGGATGTTACATAAATGGCCCTGGCACTTCTAGTCAGCCTGCTCGCTGGTTTCCAGATACTCAATATGCAACCAACTACCTGGCTGAATGAATGTATCCCTGCCTGCTGCCAAAATGCCATTGAGCAAAATCCATTGAAGGGAACACAAAAATAAAGAGTCTTTGATCATGTCAGGATGCATGACATGGAATGTACAGAAGTGCAAGGATCCCTACGTTGTGTGGCATCACTTTGATCAGAATTGCTCTTTGAAATATGGAAATACACAAGTTATCAAACTACCTGAGGGAGCAGGTGAGCGATCAGAGTTTCTATGTGAGGACATGGACGATCACACAGAGGTTTACAGAAAACATGGCCGCCCACTTCTTATTTTTCGTCATGATGACGTTCAAAACATCCTCATTTGGTAGATATGAGATCAGCTGTGGATGTGGAATATGTCAATTCTACCTCACAGCAAATATTTGGTATGGATTAATTCTAACACTGTAAATATTAGATCTGTTGAGTGGACGAGACAAACCGTCATGTTGTATTCTTATTTTGTATTGTTTCGCTTAAAGGTGCATTGTGTAAGATTTGGTGACCTCTCGAGGTGAAGTTGCATGTTGCACCCATCACCTCAGCCTCACCTTTCTGAACATGCAGGAGAAGCTATGGTCGCCTTCAGTTCTCATATCTTCATCTCTGCTGCTCTGAGGCCAATGAAAACACACGCCGTTATATCACAGACTATAACAATGGACGTAGCCTCCGTGTCGGGCAAGTCGGGCAGGTCATTTGTCCAAGAGGCCACACCCCTTAATTATGCATAATTTCAAACGTCAATTAAATGAAAAGAAACGAGTAAGACAAAAATTCAGCCCCGCACAGCTGTCACGGTAACATGTGACTCAGTGAGACCAAAGCTGTAGTTTGTACCAGATTTTAAACATGTTTCATTCACCACTGAAGTTGATCATTATAACATGGGAGTCTATGGTGATTTGCTCCCTTTTGGAGCTAGCCTCAAGTGGCCACCCTGTGAACTGCAGGGATTATATCTGTAAAAACAGAATTAGAAAACTATAATATAAAGACATGTTTATGAATGTATAGTTCGTAATGTTAACTTGTTTTATGCATAACTCTAAAAAGAGGCCTTTAAAATACATTCACATCGGGAGCAGGTCCTCTCTACAGGGGGCCGCCATGTTTTTAGTAGCCCAGAGTGGACATACTAAACATCTGAAGGATACCAAAGGTTCTCCTCATGTTCAGAAGGGTGAGGTGATGGATACAACAAGCAACTTCAACAGCAGACGTCACCAAATCGTACACACTGCACCTTTAAGTTGCACTGTCGTGGCTCAAAGATTTTACATTAGTGACCAGAGGCAGCAAACTGAATCTAGTTGGAAGGATGAATCTACAATATTTCAAATCTACAGTAATGCAGCCTATTGCTCTTCGATAGCTCTCTCTCTCTCTCCTCTCCTCCCTCGCCCATTCCCTCACTGTCGTCTCAGACCAGTCCTCCTCCTCCTCTCATATATTTACAGCGCTTCCTCACGCCTCGTCATCTCCTCTACAGTTTATGGATCCCTCTCTCTTTCTCTCTCTCTCTCCCTCCCTCCCTCCCTCTCTACCCTGTCCTCACGTCTCTAAATCTACCCTCCCCTCTCAATTCCCCATATATCCTCTCCTCTTTCTCTACCTCTGTATTAATCCCTTGTTCCATGCTTCCCACATTGCTCAGCCTCCACTGGACTCTCAATTTCAATTGTCTTTCCCTTCATAATCCTCTTCGCCTCCGTTCAGACAAGACATATTCATTTTCTAAATAAACACCGCTGAGCTACACTTTAACTTCAGCTCCGTCTGTGTAGATGATCAGGAGGAGGAAAACATTTAAAGAACAGTGACTCAGCAGGAATCTAAATTATCACAGGAGGTGAAAACATGAAATACTTTTAAAATGGAGTAAATATACTGAAGAAAAGAGCAGTATTTCCCTCTGACCTCTTCTATCTGCCTCCACTATGTAGAAAATAATGACTTCGGTACTTGACCTTTGTAATCCACAACATTTCATATTGTAGCTTCCTGCTGGGCAGACACTGCCCTTCAAAATAGCAGCGTCTCATTGGCTCCCCTCATCACGTATCAGATGTCTATGAGTTGTACGCCGCTACGCCGGAGACACTTCTCCTCCAGACTCCTCGGGTGGTTTGATTTAAGTAACTGCTCAAGGCAGGAAGAGGTCAAGGCACCAAATACTTCAAAAGAGAAGAGTACAAACTGAAGGAATGAAGTTCTGTGTTGGAGAACGTTGTGTTTACTTCTCTCTGTCTCCTACATTCACATCTCACATGCTCTTACATTGACTCTGTGGTCCTATAGGGGGAACCACAGCTTTTCATGGCCAGCGGGGTCAAGTACGAGCTAACTAAAATGAGCCAAAACAAGATTGAATTTTGGAATGGTTCTGTTTCCTGTGTGTGTAAATCTGTCATGCCTGATGTTTACATGCGAGGATGGAGCCCAATCAAGCCCAGTTGTCTTAGTTTTCAAAATAAGTCCAACCACTAGAAAACCGCCCCCATGTTTTGACATATGAGCCACCAGGACAGAAATGATGAACTGATCAATTCAACAATCTCAATCTCAATAGTGTATTGTGAAAATACTGCTTGCATCAGTATCTACCTGTATCTAAACCAGGGGTGAATAAAAGGGTGGAGCCTCTGGGCCTCTGCCCTGATTGAAATCTGATTCCTCTCTGAAGTGTCCCTGTCCAGGCCACTATATATATATATATATATATATATATATATATATATATACATAAAATAAATGAGAAATCCTCCATATGCACAAAAGTTAACTATAGAGTGCCACAATGTCCAATTCTTTTGACTCTATATATACACTGCCATTAGGCAACATTATCAGAGAAGATACAAATTTCCACTGCGATGCAGATGACACCCAGTTGTTCATGTCCACCAGGTCTGATGACCTAAACCTAAACCATTGGATTAAACTCCAGGATTGTCTTAACGACATTCAGATATGGACGACCCAGAACGTTCTACTTCTTGACACTGGGGTCATAGTCTCAGGGCCGAAAGGCAAAGACCCTGGATGGCAACAGTCTGGTCCCCTGCTCTACCGTGAGGAACCTGAGGGTTTTATTTGACCAGAACTTCTCATTTGACCAATATATCAAACCGATATGAAGAACAGCCTTCTACCACCTGCGCAATATTACACCAATCAGAAATATCCTATCCTGACAAGAACAAAATTACCTTTTAAGAACACTGAGTATATGTGGGGGGTGAGTCGTAATACATCCAATCATGTGTGACTTTGAATTCAAGTTGATTAACCGACAGCCGACGATGGATATCCCTTAACATATCAGGAGCTGGATACAGTGAACAGAGGCGGTGACATGAAAGGGGCCCTGATTCATAAAAACCCTGCGTCTAATGTCATATTGTGTCATAATGAAATACTCTGTAGAAGTTACCTTTGAATCAAAGTTTTGAATGTACTATTAGGGAATCCCATCATTTCACCTAATTAGACTTTGTAATTATAGAATTAGGGGATCACACTGAAACACCTGTCACACTTACACTTACACTGAAACACCTTAACTTGAAACAGAGGATCACTGCTTGATTGTATTGGTGTTTCTCCCAGAGTACAGGGGCAGAATACTTCATCCATCATCCTCCCTCTCTCTCTGTCTCCTCCCATCCCTGTTGTAAACTATCCGCCTCACACACACACACACACACACACACACACACACACACATTACAGTAATAAATGACCGGCGTTGGCCAGTGAGACAAAGTCATTCTGCTGCCAGTCCACCTACCTACTGGTCTGATCTATACCACATTGGTGACACACAATAAATCTCACACACACAAAGACACACACACATACATACACACACACAACACACACACACACACAGTCTCAGACGGGTGCTTTGCTGCTAAACGGCTGAGATAATTAAACCCTGTATATCCCTCCCATGTGTGTGTAAGTGTGTGTGAGTGGCCTGCCGTTGCATTGTGGCACACACACGCAATTATGGCACACATCTAAACCATCTTCTTCCACCCCACACACACACACACACACACACACATGCTGTGTCTCTCTGTACACACTCACAAAAAGAGAGGGAGGGACAGGGGAGGAGAGAGGGAGGGAGGGGGAGGAGCACCTGCTGGGCTATAAAGCACTCGGACAAACAGTGTCTTGTGTCTGAGACGTCTTGAACAAATGGGAAAATTATACACTGGAGCCAAAAAGACGCTGTTTCACCCAAAGGTGCCTCAGCCTGACGGGATCCATGGAAGGCAGAAGATGTCGCGCTCTCATTCAGAGTGTATGTTCACCGGTGTAATGGAGCTGTGAGGTTAAAGTATGAGGTGAGCAGCAGAGACATGCAGAGGTTACAGACGGGCTTCATTGGGCCTGAGGGCACATCTGCACCTGAGCGGCTGTTCACATCTCACCGTTCACACACAGATGTGAAATGACACGGCACAGAGATGAGATCACTGGAGAATAAGCGGAATTACAACAATAAAAAGATACAAAATGAATGGAAAGGTTGGACTTGGATCAAAAACAAGCGGAGACATGGTGGATGACTTCAAAGATGGAAAACCAGCAGATAAGAACCAGAAAAGCACAAAAAGAAGTGTGGATACACGTGGGGAAATCATCTGAACAACATGAAGGAGTTAGGCAGCAGAACAAAAGACGTGGAACTACGACGTGGAGATGCTGAGTCATGATAAGGAGCAGAAAAACACTGAAGAGGCACAAAACGAGACGGAGGTCACGACAACACTGTTTACAACTCTACACACAAACAGAGGATCAGAATCAAAGCTCATCCAAAGGTTTAAATGGACTTTCAGTTGGTTCAGGAATCCTGTTCCTGTTCTCTGTTCATTGTTCTCGTGCACATGCGCAGGCACACACACACACACACACACACACACACACACACACACAGCAGCTTTTAAAGTCTTGAAGCCAAACCCTTACCCCTCCAGGTACTTTACTGTACAGATTCACGCTGTGCATCTATTTGCAGTACATGGAGCAATGTGGGATGAGGTGGGAATCGAACCCCCAACCCCTGGTCAAGAGGACAGCTTCTCTAACCCCATCAGCCACAGCCGCTATGAACTCAACACACACTTCCTCTCTTCAGTTGTCAGTATGGTGCATTCAGGTTCCCTGCTCCAACCCTGGAGGGATGTCTGTCACCCATGATGCCTTGCTTTTAGCACCCAGGCGCGCGCACACGCCCACGCACGCTCTACAGATCAAAACAGGTCATTCTTGGTTTCAAATGTCGCGTCAGAAATTCTGTTTTGGTTTTCTCTGTTGATTGCTCTCGTGCACACGCACGTGCACACGCACGCTCTCTGTCCACTCCCCTTCATCACGCTCAAGCGCCGTTCTGCCCTTTGGTCTCGGAATTCTCACATACACCCACGGACCAGGCGCGCGCACAAGCCCACACGAGCACGCATATTTACACACACACACACACACACACACACACACACACTGGCAGCCCGTGAAGTAAACTCAGCACACACGTGCGCACGCATGCGTAAAAGCGCATCCTCTTACCTTGGCAGAAACTAATCCCGGATCCACGGGGTGATGGTGAGACACACTCTTGACCCAGGGGTGACGCGTGTTTGTTCTGTGGATGTGGAAATAATCCGTGATCACACTCACTCCTCACTCCTCACTCCTCACTCCTCACTCCTCACTCCTCACTCCTCCGCGGTCCAATATGTCCCCTTCTCCAGAAAGGATGGGTGGATGGATGGAGAGAGAGTGATGGAAGGAGGAGGTTGTTGTTGTTTCTCCTCCTGTTGTCACCTCTCAGGGTTGCAGCAACACACACACACACACACACACACACACACACACACACACACACACACACACACACACACACACACACACACACACACACACTCTCTCCTTCCTTCTCCTCTCACACTGTGAAAGTCTGCTCCTCTGTCCCTCTGTCCCTCTGTCTCCGTCTGTCCTCCGTGTCCCTCAGGCTGCTGAGACAGGGACAGGGACTCGGTGCGTGTTGCTCCACTTGTGCGTCAAAATTAACTTCCAATCTCCAAATTGGGATCCAGCCAGTGGCACCGACACCCCGAGAAGCCCAGTCCAGTGTTGGACAGACAGAGTGGACACAGCGGGGGTCCGGTGTCCCTCGGGGGGCTCCGTCCTTCTTTTTATAGAACTTTCGTGTACTTTGTGTCCAGCTGGTGATGCCACTTCGAGGTGCAGTCCATGATTTAACTGGCATTCAAATACTCGGTGAGAGGGATTATGAGTGTGTAATCTTACAGATTAATTCTGAAGGAAGTGTCAGTGGTCGTAATCGATTCATCAACAAACTGGTCCAGATGTGGCGATGATGAGGAGAGAGGAGCGCAGCTGCAGGACGAACTTCACTCTCCTTTGTTTCAATCCAACAACGGTTCAAGATCAGCGGGTCCGACTGTCAATCAACCGATCAGTTAACCGATCGAATCCTCTGATCGATGAAAAGTTGGATCAGTCACTGTACAGGCAGGGGTCCGCGACAGTGACGGTCGGTTCCTCTCCATCCACAGGACGTGATCCACGCACCGTGCGCCCGCTCCGGCCGCCCTCCCTGTGCGGGTCAGAGGGCTTCGACCCTCCTCGGCTCCTCCCGGACCAGATCGCGCGGAGCTGCGGAACCAGAGAGATGGAAACAGTCCGCTCGGAGAGAGTCCGCCTCGAGCTGTGGAAACCCTCCGCGCAGCGACGAGAGAAGAAGAGGGAGATGCGCGTAAAGAGCCCAGAGCCGCTTCTTTTTGGATTCTCCTCCTCCGGAGCGCAGGGGAGGAGAGGGAGGGAGGGGGTGTGGGGAGGAGGAGGAGGAGGAGGAGGAGGGAGATGGGGTCTCCTCGCTCTCAGCTGCAAATCTGAGGAAGAGCGAGAGAGGGGGAGAGAGAGGGGGGGTGTAAGGATGACGAGAGAGAGAGAGAGAGGGGGGAAACACTTCAGAGAGGAGTTGCAGCGAAGCAGAGATCAGATCACATGCACCTCTTCTTCTTCATCTTCTCTTCTTCTCCTCCGAGCTGAAATCAAATAGTTCCTCTCATTATTCGCCCCCCCCCCCCCCCCCCCCCCCCCCCCCCCCCCCTCCTCACTCACACACTTAACCACCTGCCCACACAAGGACTGATAAGACCCATAGAAGCTCCTGCCATTTCTTTTTTTATCCAACGTGCCCGGAGAGAGAGAGAGAGGGGGGGGGGAGAGGGGGGGGGGGTAGATTCCAATAGAGAAGCGCCCCCAGTGTGAAGGGCGCTGTTCTTTCAGCACCACACACACACACACACGCACACACACAACTAAGGCGCGCGCTCACACAATCACTGGCGCGCGCATGAGAGGACAGTAAAAAAGTATTTCCTCTGTTTCAGCTCTGCTATTTTGCTGCTTGCAATTATCTCGGAGTTTATCCTGAGTGATTTATATTGACGGGCGGAGAGAGAGGGAGAGGGAGAGAGAGAGAGAGAGAGAGAGAGAGAGCGAGAGAGAGAGTTTAGTACCAACAACAGTGTCAGTGACGGAGGGAGACGTAATTTGAAAATGTATCTGTTGGGGTGTCTCTGTGCTCCGGGGTGCAGGGATGTTGAAAAGTGCCGCGCTGTCGCCCCCTTTTGGCAGTGGAGAGAAATGAAGAGGGGAGATGGATGGAGGGAAAGATGGGCACTTGGAGGAGAGGGGAGCTTGACGAAGGTGACTAAGGTTTTTAACTATAAACTACATGTGGAGAAATTGTATTGTGGGTTGTATTCAAAACATTTTGTGTAAAACATCATATAAAAACTGTGAGTGAGTAAAAAGACATGTGCAGTTTTTATAATTGTGATTTCCATGTCTGTGATTGTGCAACGACAACGGTTTAAACAGTTAAAAACTGCTATTATGATG
>JAFBJT010106030.1:13545-25965 GCA_016785325.1 Chascanopsetta lugubris | reverse complement strand
CACAACGAAATTCCTTGAATTGCACTTTGACCTTTTAATGTTGGCCCACATCCACAAACCTGGTGGAGGTAGGGGTATATGACCTATAGAGTATGGCTGCCGTAACCATAACAACCAATGGATGCTTTGTATGAAAAGGGCTCAGTATTAGTCTCCTGTAAACCAGTGATGAGTGAGAAGGACCGACAGAGGACAGACAGAGGACAGACTGTCTCCAGAGCACATCGGAGGAAGTGCTCCCACAGTGGGACGCTGACGCTGCTGCAGACAGGAAGACGAGGTTTGGCAAAGACTCGGCCACAAACAGTCATCCAAACAAGAGGAGGCATGACGTCTGTGTCTGTCCATGCGTTCCCTGTAAACACTCGGGTAAATACAGTAAATAGCGCGAGCTTAGATCAACGGCTCTCGGGTGAGGTTTGTAGACGGTCGATGAACACACCTGCTCGTTAGGCCACGCCCCGTCTGGCACCAGTCACCACTGCTATTTGTTGTGTGTTCCTGCCATTAATTAGAATAGAATCGAATAGAATAGAATAGAATGACTTTATTGTCATTATACACAATGTACAACGAGATTGAAGAGACAACTCTGGTGGTGCAAGGAAGAAAAACGGCAAGGGAGAAAAGTATATACAAAATAAAATAAAAATAAGGTATGTAAATATATCTAATATATTTACAGCGGGAGCATGTAAATGCAATGTACAATACAACACAGTGCACATAGTGCAGCAGAGTGGCTGTAGAAAAATAATATAAATGTTAATACCACAGAGTGAATATAAACATAGATGTAATCAGTGTGGCCAAAGATGTCCTAGTCGCCCCCTGGTGGCTGGTGTATGTCATTATCCAGCAAAAGTCCGAAATATGCTGTATGGCAAATAGATTTTTATTCCCCCCATGAATGTAAATGATTGATCTGATGCTGTAAAAAGGAAATGTCACATCTCGATTGACAGCTGATAACGACCTGTGATTGGCCGAGTGGATATATCCTCCAGCTCCAATTGACATCCAGCACATGACAGCCGGATGACAGGTGATGTCTGCGGCGATGCTTCATCTCTGGACATTGGGAGGTTGTGCAGAAGCTGTTATCAATCTCTACATACGCTGTCTTGCGCCATGCATCGACTTCTGTCTGGCGGCGAACCACAGGGAAGAACACTGCATTACACGCAGTGTTAGATCAGATAGGCCGCCACAGAGCAGCAGCAGCAGCAGCAGCAGCAGCAGCAGCAGCAACACACACAGGAAACATCGCCACACAAAGTCCCTACAGCACTTTACGCTCACACATAAACACAAGTGGGAATGATTCTCTGGGGCGTGTTTGGCCTGTATGTGTCCGGGCCAGTGTGATATCCTGTAGATATATGACTGTAAAATGTGGGACGGATAAAGTAGAGTTGAGGGAGAGATGAACTGAATCATTGCACATGCAGTAAAACTCACAGACATCACTCCGGACACACACACACACACAGTTATCATTGTGACTTCCAAGGACATTACAATGACTTACATTGATTTCCTGAAGACATAACCCGACTTTAATCAAAATTATGCTTAACCTTAAACCTTAACCTAACTCTGTCCTTGTGGTTTTAGTGGCATCTAGTGATGAAATTGATTCAGATTGATTCTGCTCTGGCGGAAGATGTGCATTTCAGGTAATGTGCTTTGGTAGTAGTTAGAATATCCAATAAAATGCTGGTGCGACATGGCGGACATGGCACTATTCTAAAATAGTGAAAGGATGTAACTCTTAGTTTCAAGTGATTTTATGTAAATACAACCTATACTCAGTTAATACCATGTTAAATTTTCACAATTATTTAATCGCACAAATCCAACAGACCAACATGTTATATCCTTATATGGAATTATTGATTTGACAGGTAGTTGATTTGTGTCCTGACGAAGAGAACAAAATATACGTCCTCACTTTAGAAGTAATACCCCCCCCCACACACACACACACACACACACATGCTTCAGTAATGAATCCATGAAAATAAAAAGTGATATCTCCATTATTATAAACCACCGTAGCCCAAGTTTAAATCTATGAATATTCTAATCGCTGCCTCTGGGCTTTTTGAATCCAGTGTCTCACACGCTCCTGTTTTACTCATTGATATTACTGAACCTTTCATATCTGGAGCCTGTTTTATTGCCGGGTTGTTGCATCACCATCGCCGTCACCATCATCCAGAATAGTGAAATGAGCATCGAGTCCGGTCCTTCACTCGTGCAGCACACAGGCTGCTGACCTGCCGTCGTTACACTGTGTACACACAGTCGAATTCATTCCATGAAGTCGCTCTCAGATTCAAACTGGATTATCCAATAGAGTGAATGTGGTGTGTCTGCCTGCTGCGGGCTCTGTGTTAAATGAGGCACTTGGATGCAGGAGGAGTGTGTTGTGGCGGTTGAGTGTCCATCTGTGCTCAGCTCCACGCAACTACAGCCTGTGTCTGCTGCTTTTCGCTGTTTGTATTGTATGGGAGGAGGAGGAGGAGGAGGAGGAGGAGGAGGAGGAGGAGGAGCTGCTTTCCTGTGATTGTCTGGCTGCGCTCTCACTCGCTCCCTCCCTCCCGCGCTCGCTCCCTCCCGCGCTCGCTCCCTCCCTCCCTCCCTCCCTCTCTCTCTCTCTCTCTCTCTCTCTCTCACTCACACTTCCTCTCCTCCCTCTCTTCCCTCTCTCATTTTCCAAAGTTGAATATTCCGCTTGCCTGGGAGCAGTCTGCCAGCGGAGCGGCGCAAGCCCCACTTGCCTGTGCGCGCACCGGCTGGTGTCTAGTGTTTCCTATTTTTTTATTCTTGCCGTGTGTGGAACAACACTCTGCACAAGCAGCAGCAGAAGAAGAAGAAGAAGAGGGAGAGGGAGACGAAGAAGAGGGAGAAGGAGAAAGTCACAGTATCCCTCCTCCCCTGTCCACACCTCCTTTTTGTGTTTCCTCCAACTTTCATACCGGGCCACTTCCAAGATGACAGGAGAGACGGGTGCTCGGCGTGTAAAGCTGGTAGGTGACTCGCCGCCCCCCCCCCCCCCCCCCCCCCCCCGCCGCCGCCGCCCCCTGTGGAGCACGGAGAGGCGTCTGGATCTGTGGAGGTGGTGGCGGCCACGCAGGGATCCAGGTCGGAGGCAGGCGGCGTGTGGAGCAGACATGCCAGGGGTTGGAGAGAGAGAGAGAGAGAGAGAGAGAGATCAGGAGAGAGAGAGAGAGAGAGAGAGGGAGCTGGTGGTTACATGTTTTTCTCTCCGTGATCCATGTGGGATTCCTCCCTTTGCCTTCAGCTCTCACTTCAGTGGATGCGAGGCAGACGTACGTGAACATGTGTGAGGTAGCCAGCAGCTGGCACCAAACTTCATGGAGACAGCAAGCTTGTGTTTTCATATGTGTGTGTGTGTGTGTGTGTGTGAGGACACTCTCTCTCTCTCTCTCTCTCTCTCTCTCTCTCTCTCTTTCTGTGGTGTGATGTAGCGCTCTGCCAAAGTGGATGACAGCCTCTATTCCGGAGTGAGACGTTACATCGGCTGCATGTTTTTGCGTGTAAAGTGCAAAGTGAAATCGACCGTACTCTATATTTTGCCCCGTGACGTGATGTCAGACTGTGGCTGGTGCTGCGCAGAGGAGGAGGCAGACTGTTGTTATTGGAATGAGATTCGTGCGTGTTACAGTTGGAAGAGACGCGTGTGCGTGTGTCCCTCTGCTCGTTGTCAGATCCTATGGAGACAGATGCACTTCAGTGTTTGCGAAGTTGGTTTATTATCGTCAGGAATGAAGCAGGTTGTTGCATTTCTGCACCGTCCGGCTTGATGAGCCGATTTTTCCAAACAACGGCAGTAACCTCACATTCTTTTACAGATAACTCTTATAGAGGTTCAAGTCTCTCTCTCCTTTGAGTTCATCGAGTTCATGGCGCGCCCGTCTGTCTCTCGTACAGACGCTCTTCATTTTAGCACTGTGAGTCGTAACGCGCGTGTTCGATGTTCGACTTCAACGATTCCTGTCAGGAAAACCACAGACACACGTTTTATTCTACACGTGATCAATCTGGAAACTGTCATGTCTGATATCAACTCGTCCGACGCGGCGGACGCCAATCACATCAAAGTCCAAAACAGATCTGGGCCGAAGTAAAAAGCTCCCGTGGACCCCCGGAATGAACAACCTGTCAAATGGTGATGAAACGCACCCAGCTGTCAGAGGGCCGTGTTAATGTGTCAACACGGGGGGGGGAGAATGTTTGGTTAAACACATGTGAAGTCACTTGCTCTCTCCCCCCCCCCCCCGCCTGTGTCGGCTGCTGGAGCACATCAAAGCCGTGACGAGGCGCTGGACTAAAAAGCACAAACCCCGTCCAAACCCCGCCGCCGTGCACTCGGCGCACGTGCACAGCAGTTCACCCGCTGCTGCCCCGTCTGTCCCGTACCGTTGCACATGACGGCGCATCAGAGCAGTTGCACATCAGCACGCGCCGTGTACGCTGGAGGCAAGAACAGAGCGGGTGCTCGGGGCTGGAACTCATACCTTCAAAGGCCATATGCTCTCGCCCCTGACTGTCTTCATCTTCCTGTAGGGTTCTGATCCTCTCTCATTCTGCCTCCATATCTCTGTCTCTCTCATTCCCCGTGTCCCATTTTCTCCCTCTCTCTCTCTCTCTCTGCCTCTCTCTCTCTCTCTCTCTCTCTGTGTCTCTCTCTCTCTGTCTTTCTCTCTCTCTCTCCCCTTGGGATCAATCAAAAGTCTCTCTCCTCTTCCAGAGGGAGACGGAGAGTTACTCCGTCTCCCTCCTTTCCCCCCTCTCTCTCTCTCGCTCTCTCTCTCTCTCTCTCTCTCTCTCTCTCTCTCGCTCTCTCTCTCGCTCATGTACCCGTACAGAATAATGGTGCTTACAGTACCCAGTGCTCCGAGCCATATCACAAAGCTCACTCCTGTGCGTGTGCTTTACCTGCTATTAACCTATTTTGTTTGACCTTCCGTGCTTAGGAGTTCTCTCCATTCATTCGGGGGCAACAAGGGGATTAAAGAGGAACCGGCTGGATTTGAGGAAACATGCTTAGTCCAATGAATCATTTTTCCCAGGCATCATTTATACTCTATTGTGGACGTGGACAGCTGCAGACTAGCTGTGTTCTGTGGACACGCATCAGACCAGCAGCTGTTTATTGCCTTCATGTATTACCATGAATGACGCCAGGAGATGAGGAACATATTGGTCGGGGGCAGACGCGTCCACGCTGAGCTCTGTGTTCGGCCCCCTGCTGTGACCTGCGTCACGCTGACCTCAGCGGACCCGCGCACACGCGATTTTGATTGTGGAAAGTGAAGCGGCGGCTCAGTGGACCGAGGACGGCGGAGTTACTTGGTGCGAATGCCTAATGTCCTGCAGCCCAGAGTCGAGCGGACTCATTCTCCTTAATACAACATACGAACTGAAACAAGACAATCATAGAGGTGATAATTACTTCCTTTTATCCACTGACTGTTTGCGCTGTCCGTGCACTGATGTGAGGAGCATTAGAGGAGCACAGCTCAGCAGGTCACTAAGTGGAGGGGAACAGCAGCAGACACATAATTGGTGTCATTTGGTCCCTTTTTATTCCCACAGTGCTGATGCTCTCACACCAGGGGATTCACATAGATCTGAAATGGATCAGATTGGGGATGTCGTCCTCAGTGGTCAGGAGCAGGGAACAGAAAATACAAATAATCCAAATAACTTTTTTTTTCCAAGTCCGATTTTTTTCGTCGTTTTTAGATTTTCATGTAAACAATTTTAATCATCGTGTCGTCCTGAGAAAAAAATTCCAAAACAATTGCATTCTGAAATGTTCATGAATTTATAATCACCTAATTGTTTTATTTTTTTCTCCATTACCCTTAAATGAGCCCATTAATATTTATTAAATGAGACGGGGATCCTCTCTACTGGGGCTGCCATGTTTGTACAGTAGCCCAGAGTGGATGTACTCAGCATCCTGAGTTTGAATGACAGCTCATCCATCGTCCATAGTTTCTCCTGCAGGCTCAGAGGGGTGAGGGTGAGGTGAGAGATATAACTTGCAACTTCGCCTCCAGACGTCACCAAATCTTCCACTCTGCCCCTTTGATTCTTTTGTTGATTGTTCTGTATCTGTCCTTTTATCAACCACCTCAGGTCCCCATACAAAACATCTCCGTTTACCATCTGTCCACCTTCCCATGATGCGGCTTGTAACATTAAATCTGATTCATCAAGGTGTCTGTAAGTCACTTATCAGATCTTAGAGTCTATCGTTTCCCACCCCTGTGTCCTCAAAGGTCCTTGAAGATATTGGACATAAAGTCGAACGTTGAGCAGCTTAGACGTAAGCCTGGTCAGGCAGACCCGTAATCTAGGTGGAATTTCTTCCATTTCCACTGAGGAGGTGAAACAAGTCATATATTTAGATCTCGGTGCCATTGAAAGATATTGCAAGAAATGGAAAAATACCTGATGAAGAGCTGTTAGTTTTATCTCAGAATTTGCTCCGACCAGAACGTGTGTGTGTGTGTGTGTGTGTGTGTGCGCGCGCACGTGTGCGCGTGCGCGCGAGCATAGAGGTGGTCAGTCTCCTGCCGCCGCAGCACATACCAATAGAAGTCATGAATCTGCACCCCTGATGTTTTGAAATCCCCTCGTTCCTCCGCTTCCAGCCTCAGCATTCGTCACAGTGTTCCGGATTTCTGCAACAAATCCTCACCGCAGCAATTCCGCTAATTCTGCTCAACAGTTCAACAGCCAGTGGAATCTGTCTCCTTAATAAAGCCCCTGCTCCTGAGTGATCCCCCCTCTGCTGCATTGTTTGTGCGCATATGGTTGGTAAATGAGCTGAGAAAGCCGCTCTGCATTGGGAAATCACTGGGTCTAAATCAGCGGAAGGGGAGGAGGGAGGAGGTGTCATTCTAAATATGCTGTTGAGTTTTTGTGTCACCGGATACATTTATTTTGATGTTTCATCCCGGCGATGACTTCCCTGAGAGCGCGCTTTCGAGGCAGGGGCACAACTAATGTGTCGGAAGCATTTGACGTCTAATCAGGGTGTTGGTTATCAAATGCTCGGCGGGGCGGCGTTGGGGGGCGTTGGACTTGTCTGAGCAGCTGCCAATGCACATGACTGTCACTGTCTAAATATAGGATCCGCATATCAAAGTAATAAAGCAGCGGTGGCACCAGAGGAGTCTGTGGTCGGCTCCGTATGAACGGTAACAGTAGGCGCAGTAAAAATGAAGGTATGCCTCGTAGCTATGTTAAACGGGGAGTGTGAAAACAGGTGGATCAGCAGTTACATTCCTGAGCCGCAACAAGGCCGAGACGCGTCCCGTCCGTAGTAAAGGTCCATTGCGTAACTTTCAAGAAAATGTTTTGCAACATTCATTATAAGAGGATTGTACTAATGTTTTTTTTAAATTTTTTTTATGAGTGTATAAACTCCTAAATGAACAGATTGTTTCATTCACTGGGCCCTTTGTATTCACCGCACGAGTGTGTCCTCTTGACGCAGGCGGCCATGTTGCACCATAATGTTTTTACCGGAGCCCCGAGTGGACAAACACCCGTTGAGTTTGTCCGATAACCGCAGGCTACACCACAGCTTGGACGAAGAGGGACAGTTACAAAAACGTGACCATTAGAGGTCAATAAATCCTCCGCGCTGTGCCTTTAAGAAAGCAAAATTCTCAACGGTTGTAACGGGCATCAAAGTAAATATCTTGATCTGCATAACTAAGATCATTTGCGGCAGAAAACTGCCACTTTAGCTCATGTTCCAACGATAACGAGTGTGAAAAAAAAGTGTACAAATATAAAGTATATATGAAGGCAGTGATCATTAGTGGCAGAGTTCACAGGAACTGAACGAATGAGAGCAGCAGATTGCCGGCTCTTGGTGGGGAGTCTTCATTAGGAGCTGGTTTTCCGTGGGATTTGGAACTGATCAAGGCTCCGACCGTAGGAGTGGAGGCAGATGTAGCCTGGATGGATGTATGGTGTGACAGACCGCCTCCTGTTATTGTCTCCACACCACTTTGATCTCCGCTCTGCGCCGAGTGCAGCCGAGGTCCCTGCCAAGAGACGCTCAGCCCGTCTCCCCGAGACGCTCAGTCTGCATGTAGATCAGTGAAATGTAACTGATGTGTGCGTTTCCCAACTTCTGGCCAAAAGCAATATGGCGGGGATTTCGTGCTTGCGCTGGGCGGGTGCTGGTAAAACATCTGTCTGTGCGCGGGTGAGACAGTGGACTGTGTTTAAACGCGCATGTCTCATGTCCACCAGCTTCCATTGTCGATACAGATGCCGCCAAGGGGAAGGGAGATTCTGCCAATGCCGCCCCCCGCCCCCCGCCCCCCGCCCGACCAATCACCAGTCAGCTGCCAACCAGATACTGATGGCTGCATTGATCAATTTAGATGAGTAGGTACTCCGAGAATCAAGTTTGTTTCGATCTGTTATGTTGAAATTGTTCATTGTTTCAAACTATTCAGCACCTATTTGTCCTCCCGTTTTAGAAGCAAAACAATGTCTCTGTTTTCAAGGGTCAAGAGGTCACAAAGTGGGTCAAACTGAAAGTGACTCATCTCTCCAGAAACACTCCCAACACGTTTTAGTGACTGACCAAATTGTCAGTATTTAGTTACAGCCACACAGGGTGTGATGAGAAACACCCACTTTGACTTTTTGTCCCGTTCGCTCACATGGAGGAGGGAGGATGTATGGCTCATTGCAGAGCCAGCCACAAGGGGGCAGTCAGGATGCTTTGGCTTGAGCTCTAATCATTATTCTCTATAGACAGCCTCAGTCCATGCGTGATTTACCAGAAGGTATTGCTGTTCAAAGCTGCAGTGCTGCATGTGCTGGCACCTAGTGGTTAAGTTACACATGGCAGCCCATTGAATATCTGTGGCCCACAGTTTCATATTGTTGTAAAGGGGATCGTCTGCGGTCCGGCACGGGTCCTTGATCCTTTGCTTTAGTATCAGAATCCTCAGTTACTTCACCTTCAGGTCGATCAGTGCTTCACCAGTCAGAGCTGCTCTCGTTCCCATCCTCACCTAATCCACTCCCCATCGTTTACTGATTGGTGCGGCTTCCAGCTGCTTCTCTCAATTGATCCTCCGTGGATGTTTGCCAGACTCAAATCGTTGAGCAAAGACTGAGCTGGCACGACTGCGGCCGACTTCTGGAGGGAACTCCGCCCGGTTGTGTGCTGGGAAACGGACCCCTTTTTTGCAAAAGACTCAACTGAGCAGATGAGACAGCTGAGAGGCTGAAGGCCCCTCAGGTTGAGCGCTAATCCAAAACATGTTGTGGCTCAAATTCCCGTTCTGTCCCCGGTAACGTGTAGCGCCAGGGATGTGATACGAGCCATGGCTTATGAGGTCATAACTTTACACGAGAGGAGGCCGGAGGGCCGATCGGATGACAGAGTGGCGGCGGAAGCCTGGAAGCTCCAGACTGGGGGGCTCGGCTTCCCACGTACCGTAGATTCAACGACCCGCCGCCCAACGCAAGACAAATGGAATTAGGAAAGCGCTGATCCGAAACACATGGTGACTACAATTTGCCGAATGGCTCGGTTGCCTTTGTACCTCTCCATCTGCCGCCGCCTTGGCTTTGCCTCCTTCACCGCGGCTCAAGCCTGATCTGACAGATGTGCGAACCTTTTGCAGCTGACAGTAAACTCACCGCGTCACACTAACGAGTGCCGGATGACCGATCACGCTCACGTAAATGATCTTGCGCGACTTGCAGAGACGTGACTCCAGCAGCAGGTGATTGTTGACACGTCTTTACCTCATCACGGGGCCTGTTTGGCTGCATGTCGGCGCAGTCTGATTCATGTTACTCCGTTGGAACCAGGAGCCCCGTGAGCTTACAGCCTAATAGTCCGTCACTGCTCTCGCTGCAGCTCGAGCCTTATTGGCCTGTGAGAGTGATGCCATTAGAAACCTCATTAGCTTGAGAGATCTGCCGTGAGATGACCCCCATTGGACCGATTCACTTACCCCACCAAACATCCTGTCTTCTCACACCAGCCGTGGAATGTGATCATTCGGTGTCCGTGACACTTGTTTGCATGTCGGTTGGAGGGTGGGGACGTTTTGGTTTGAGCTCAGATGAGATTGAAGGTGTTCAGTTGTAGAGGAAGGACATGGATCTTGATGAATCATCACAGATTTCACTTTGCGGCCATTTGGTGAAATGTGAAGTGTTGATGCAGGAACACGTGAAACGGGAGGAGCCGTGCTCGTCGAACTTGTTGATCTTAATGTGATTAAGTGTGATCTCTTGGCAATTTGTAATTGTTAGTGTTGTGGCTGATCATTATCTTTAGGGCCTTTTGAGCTGCTTTTGACAGCAGGATCTTTGCCCCTGAACTATTGATATGAACTCTTTAAGATATCGTGAAATAATATGATCCATGTTTAATTATTATTATGCAAGTTGCAATTATTGTATATGCATTTGCATAAATGTCAAAATATTTGTAAGCACATATTATAACAGAAATCATACGCCTTTCTGGCTCAAATGTGATTTTGACAAATGTGCACGAGAGTAATGAAGACAACATCTTGCATATTCGTAAAAACATCATTAAGATCATCTGACACTCCATGGCATTAATACAGTGCTTTCATTCCACACACTGGACCTTTACAGGAACTCGCAGGTTACAATCCGTGTCGGTGTGAATGTGACCGAAGTTTGCCCTTCTGAGTTTAAAGCGTGCAAATCTCCCAAAAACTCAAACCACTCGGGTCTAAATCCCGAGAATCCAGCAAGACAGGAAGCGAGAGCGGGTTTTTTCCATCCCAGCCCGTCGGCAGCAGCTGAGCCGAGGAGGCGGCCAACCTCCCACCACGCTAGTTAACAGCCAGCTGCCTGGGTCGGCTCCTGCAGCAACACACGTGTTTCCCATGATCTCAGCTGATGGCACCGGGGGCGCGGGATCGGCGCCCGGCTCTGGCATCACGCCGCTCCAGCCAGAAGCTCCTGCGCTGGGCAGAGAGCGCCACACCTCCTCTCTAGAGACGGGGGGGGAGAGAGGTTGTGGGTGTGTGTGTGTGTGTGTGTGTGTGTGTGTGTGAAGCCCTGCCTGAGAGGAGTGTGACCCAGGGGCAAACATCAGGGCGTGTGAGTGGACTGTTGCCTTTTCAGGCTTTGCTGGTTTGTAGAACATTTCATCGGTTGTCTGATGTAAGATCGTAAAACCTCCATTTGCAATGTAAACATGCCTCTGCTGGAGCCCCAGAGGCCCCTTATTACACCTTCAACTTAAAGGGGCACTATGCAGGATTTGTCCCCTGGTGTTCATAATCACATCGCCCCTCCCTCGCGCAAGATAAACACCCCACCACACACACACACACACACACACACATACACACACCTCTATTGGCTCATTCATGGTGTTTGGAACATTATATGTGAGGCTCTATACAGTGTTTTTTAAAGGTAACCCCGCAAAGTAAAACATTTCAATTCATTAAAAACAGAAATGTTGTTTTTTAGATTTTATTTTCCTATTTACTTATTTCTGTTACCTGTAGTGTAAAGCGCCTTCTGGTGTTGTCAAGGTCCGTCTGAATAAATGCTGATTGATCGACCAGTCCCGTACATATACATTAGAACATACGTACGTGTTTATTTTCTTTCAAATCCTTAAAATGCTGCTCAAAACAAACTGTATCCCAAAAGCTCGATGGAGACCACAGCTGGCTAGAGTCCTCTTTACGCCGACCTTTGCAGGGGCTGGCAAATGGCCCCCTCCTTGTATGCTGCAGTGTCTCTAATGTCAGCGGCACAGTGAGAATGAAAATAGGGGGATTGGTCGACGCAAAACGGATGAAAACGTCCAAAGAGACAGAACACGAAGCGGGTAGGTGTGAGGAAGAGGAGCTGCGTGAAGAAGAAGAAGAAGAAGAAGAAGAAGAAGAAGGAAAAAAAAAAAAAGTCCAAGAAGCCTGAAGGACAAAACGTCATGAGAGGAGGGAGAGCGAGCGGCTCACTCCTTCACTGACTCGCGGGATCACACGCACACACACGGTCTCATCACACACACTCGTCTGCTCGGCAGGTGTTTTGAGGAACTCGTCTCTGTCTCGCCGTCGGCAGAGAGTGAGGCGCACGGACGGTAACATCTGATAACCACGGCGCCACCGATATGAATTCGTGTGAAACACGATTTAATGCCGGTTTCTTCTCTCTCCCGTCCCCAGGCCATCGCCTCAGTTCAATATTGATAGAGCAGCAGCCATTGTTAACCTCCACAATTATTCTCTTTGGAGCCCCCCCCCCCCCCCCCCCGGGGGGGACCGGCTATTTTTAAAAATGCCTCAGCTATTGTTTAACAAACAAGCTATTGATTTGTGTCACTTT
>JAFBJT010106030.1:0-13321 GCA_016785325.1 Chascanopsetta lugubris | reverse complement strand
GTGAAAAAAACACGGGCTGTTTTTACTGAGGGGAGGAAACGCCGAGCCCATCATCCGCAGCTGGACCAGTTTTAAAAGAACGGTTGTAACGTTTCTTAATTTTATCTGCTTGGCTTTCAGGCAGCCTCTCTCGTCCCTCGCCATGGCTCTGTGTGGGGGTGTCGGAGCCATGGCTTTGCCCAGCGAGCTTATCGTCCACATATTTTCCTTTCTGTCCGACCGAGACAAGCTCCGGGCCTCGGCCGTGTGCTCGCGGTGGAGGGAGTGTCTCTTCTACCCGGCGCTGTGGACCGAGCTCAAGCTGCGTATAGGCGGCGGGTGCAACGGCGGCGGCACCGATGAGACCCCGAGGCTGGAGTTCCTGATGCGGAAGTTCGGTTCTTTCGTTCGGGAGCTGCAGCTGGAGCTCGCGCCAGTGGAAGGCTACCTCAGCCCGCTGAACAACGAGCCGTCGTCCGCCAGGATGGACCAGCCGCCCGGTCCGGACGGCGACCCGCAGCTCTCCGAGCGGTGGAGGGACGCCATGGCCACTTACTTGGACCAGGTGCTGTGTGTGTTCGCCAGCATCCGCAACAACAGGTAAACCGTTCGTATTCGCTTGAAAGACGCACCAGTGTCCGTCTTAAATAGTGTTTATTCGTGGCCATTTTCATCAAACTCAACGTCTATTTCAAATTGAAACCCCCCCCGTGGCTGAATGTTCACGGTACGTGCTGCGTCGCAGTAAGCTAGCAGCTAGCTAGTGTAGTTAGCTATAAACAAACCCTGACATTCGGAGTTACGTAACCAGGTCATGTCTTTGCAGAGCAGCGAGCTGCCTCTGTTATCTCAGTGTATCCGAACGCGTTGTGTATTTGAACGTTTTACCCCTTTTCACACTTGGAGTCGTGGACTCGCGATGCGTGTCGATAGGAGCTTCCGTGTCACTGACGGGTCCAATGCTTCGCCTGCGTCTCTTTTGTTGCTGCTGGTGTTTTCCATGTTGCATCGGTCTCTACATACCAGCTGATACAATGCAGAACTGCTGGTGGCGAGAGGAGGCTTTGTTGCCTGTGACTTGCTGATATCAGCACTGACACACACACATATATACACATACGTTGCTTTGCTGTGTCGTTGCACGTTAGTGGATGTGATCTGTTACTGTGCATCAGTAAAATATGGCCTCGTGTCAGGGTAAACCCTGATTCCCTCTTCCACCTTCTCCATTGCTGCATATTGGCCTTAGCGGTGTAGAAAGAGCAGCCACCCACGACCCATGCCTCCGTTATCCCGTGGTATCCCTCTTATCTTGATATAGAATAGAATAGAATGCCTTTATTGTCATTATACACAATGTACAACGAGATTGAAGGACAACTCTGGTGGTGCTGAGAGGGAAACAGCAGGGGTACCCTAAATATAAAGTCTATACAAATAAAGTTAAAAATAATAGAAATAAAAATAAAATGTCTAAGTACAACACAGATTTATGCCAAAGCACAACAGAGTCTTACAAGTGACACCAAGCTGCACTTTTTCTTCCAATTGAGATCGATAAATACAATTGGATCAGATTTCCTTGGTGCAAGTAAATATATCTCCCAAAACAGCGTTTGGGGGAAAACACAGTGCACAATTTGAGTGTTACGATCTTATGATACAATGTTAGTGGCCGATATTGACTGACAAACCATTGTGAGCCACCTCTAACTTATAGTCTGTGTGACCTTTGACTTTTATGTCAATTCCCAACTCCGTCGCCAACCCCTCCCTCTCTATACACACACACATACGTATATATGTATATCTATATTTAGTTTCCTGCTGCTATGTAACTGTGCGTGTAGTACAGTGTGTATGAAACTCAAATATGAAATGCTGCAGGTGATCAAACCAGATGCACGGCACTAACCAGCCAGAATAACAACTGAAACACATGTTTACCCAACTTAGATAAGTGTGTCTTGTAGGAGGTGTAAGATACAGTTGCACATGCTGTGGGTTGAACTGGTTTTAAATAACTTAGTTGAAAGTAATTTTAGGATGGAACTCCCACGTGTTGACAGGCGTTGCTGTCGTTGTGATTCCATCATCACAAAACAGGTAAAAATCACGGGTCAGTCTGGTTTTCAGCGTTTCTTGTTGCCTTTCTCTCCATCTCACACCGAGCCTGTGTCGTTCCATAGAAACCTGCAGAAGCTGAGCCTGTACGGAGACACTTGCATTCTACAACAGGAGGGATTATTAGACAGCTCCAACCTGCACCTAATCCACCAGGGGGACAAAAAGATCAACGAGTAAGAACGCTTCACTCAACAACTATTTTTGAATCCAAAAGATACAGATTCAGACGTGTGTTTCGATGTGGCTGAGGGGATTCGAGTGGTGCTCCCATAGTCCCAATTATGGTGCTTTGGCTGAACTCAATCCCATTCAGAATGTCAGTGTCCTTGGGCAAGATGGTGAATCACTCAGCACATCTACTGTACATGCAGGATTTCCATGGGTCACGTGACTGAGTGAATGTAAACAGTGTTGTAAATTGCTCTGAAAAACCACAGCAATGCCTATATATACCTGTTCCTACCGATACGTCTATATATAGGTTGTTTACATTGACAGCGTTTGCTACACTTTCCTGCTGAGGCTGGGAGCCGATGAGATTTGTCTTTTACTTTTCATTTCCCTTGTGAGGAACAAGTCTCCGGGTGCAGCCAACGAACCTCGCAGAAAACCCACTTGGAGATAATCTCATGCCTGCCGCTGCTCATTAACCGTTCCCCCGCATCTCCGCAGAATCCAGCAGTTGTGCATGGAGATGCTGTCTAACAGCAGACAGCTGAGGTGGTTGTCCTGCAGCTTCATGCTGGGTCTGGTGACTCCCTGCTCTTTAGCCTGCCTGTCTAATCCTTCAGCCGAGACCCTGCGGCACCTCAGTTTACTGGACCACCAGCTCGGTATGCGTTCACGTGCCATGCCACAAGCTTGGTGCTCTTCTACATGATAAAGTAGCCGTCTTTCAGTGGACATTTGGAGTCGCATGTTCCAGTGCATTTGTTTTGTAACGTGTTGCATTTGCGGAACTCTGCAGGCCCCCTCATCTCACCATCAGAGTTAGATCGCCTCTCTAATCTCAGTTCCTTGGCTCTGGATTTCTCTGATTTGACGTCTGAGCTTTGCGGTCTCCTGGCCTCTCCACGCCGAACTCCATTGCACCGCCTCTCCCTGCTTCTCAACGGCGCTGCCCTGGAGTTCAAACCATTAGAAGGGACGGCTACAGAGGACGACTGGAAGGCACTGGTAACATCATCTCTTTGCGACCGACGAGGCACCAATCTTTGTTTTAAAAGCGCCAGCAAACCTGCAGCGTTAACCCAATCTTCCCCTCAGGTGCGCGTGAGTGCCAACCTGCGAGTCTACATCATGGCCCTGGAGGTTGACAGCTCGGAGCTCCTCAGGGTCCTGAAACCCAGCCTTCCTCTCGAGCGCCTCCACCTGGACAGTTACAGCACACTGGTGACTGACGCCACACTGGAGCTCATCTCTCAGCAGTACAACAAAACGCTGACCCACTTCCTGCTCCTGAGGGATGACCCCGACTTTCCTGACCTCAGTGTCAACCGCAATGAAGACCCCTTGGTCCTATTAGCTTGGAGATGTACTCAGCTTGCCGTGCTGGTGATACATGGTGAGTTGTTATCCTTGGCCTCCTTTGTGAAAGTAACGCTTTAGATTATAGTATAGAATCACTCACCACCTCTTTCTCCGTAGGTTACACTGTGTGGTCCCACAACTTGGTGGCCATCTCGCGCCTGCGTGGCTCCAGTCTCCGCATCCTGACCGTCTCTGAGGAGAGCATCGACTTTGACCCTGACCAGTCCATGTGCATGGAGGGCGACCCGGTCCACAACCTGGTCAAGGAGGTCTCACTGGGGCTCGGCCGCGTCTGGCACCCCTGCCTGGATTCCAGCCTGGTTTTGTCCGAACCCACCCAGCACTTCCACCGTGAGCTGCAGGCCTTCAGTGTGGGCATGTAGCTACACAGGCAGCACATCCACAACACTTTCTCTGACCAGTCCATGTGCATGGAGGGCGACCCGGTCCACAACCTGGTCAAGGAGGTCTCACTGGGGCTCGGCCGCGTCTGGCACCCCTGCCTGGATTCCAGCCTGGTTTTGTCCGAACCCACCCAGCACTTCCACCGTGAGCTGCAGGCCTTCAGTGTGGGCATGTAGCTGCACAGGCAGCACATCCACAACACTTTCTCAGCCTAAACTGTGGTCAAGACCAGGCCAGACCCCCCCCCCCCTCCCCCCCAACACCAGGTCCAGTTCGGTTCAAACCTGAGAACCAGGCTAAAAGCAGACCCAAAACGAGGAACTTAAAACGACAAAATCTATTGTGAATTGCTGTGAGCAGATGCTGTTCATTTTATTTGTGAGTCATTCACCATTGTGATGTTAAATTAATTAACAAATTCTGCATTTAAGGATATCCAATCAAAACTGGATATTGGTATTCAAATTTTATCCTAAATTAAGTGAAAGAAATACCCATTGGCGCCATTTAGAAGACTTGACTCATGAAAGTTTTTAATGTGTCTGCCACAAAGGGGTCGTCCTGCTGCTTTCGATGCCCTCATGTCTCACGTGGTCCAGTTTGGTCTGGTCTTGTTCACAAGTATTCAGAGCTCGATGTATCTCCTTCACCTTGATAACCTCCAGAGCCTCTGTAATACTGTCACTTTGAGTTGTTTTTGTTGGTTTCTTTTCTCCTCTTTTTTTTTATTTTTTTTATTTGACTTTTTTTTTTCGATCTCTCTCTGGGCTGTGTATAACCTTGTTTCCTGTGGTGGTCCCCTTGCCTGTATTGGCTTTGTATGTATTTCAGTCCAGATCTATTGTTATTATCATGCTCACAGATAGAACAGGACTGGCAGGCGGGCGGAGTGATGCGGCTAAGGGGTTTGAGGAAAGGGGGGCGGGGGTGTGTATTCAGACACAAGCTACCAGCTGTAGTCATGAACCTATTTTCTTTTCATTTTTGTCTGTTTAAAACCCTATGCTCTGTGTCGCTCTGTCTGCTCTGCTCCAGCAAGACGTGGAGTTTGTAAACAAGTAGATCAATCACTTCCTGGATAGTGCAACCGTCACTACTTGTTCCGTCGTTCCGAGAGAGTAGCTTGCGCGCTTGTCCACCAGCACGAGATCCTGGCCAGCAAGGGTGGGAATCTCTGCCACAAAATGGCCGGCCGTGGCTGGTGCTAATCAGTTGAACATGCAGTTTTGAGCAACAGCCTTGTCCGTGCCACGACTTCAGTTGTTGTTATGTGACCGGCGTTTCAGAGCCAAATGGTTTTATTAAGGGTTTTCGGCACCTTACTGACGACGTTATGGGGGATGTTGTTACATGCTTGCCACCAATAGACTTCCCACCCTGCTCACGCGTCAAACGTTTTGTAGGAAAACCTCTCGAGTCAACTGAAAAGGGAGCTTCGTCCTCTGAGTGACACTCGGAGCCAATATTTGAATTTCTCGTCTGTTATATGACAACGCGCCCCTTCTGCGGTCTGTTTTGGTGTGGAGCGAGCTGGTTCACTCAATCATTGCGTCGCTCCACATCCCTATGTTCTGACACGACTCTCCAGTTTTAAAACGACAGTATTGTGTGCGCATCGCATCCTACGGTGGGAAATGCCAGCAGCACTGTGGCTAGGAACCAGTTCCTCTGGAGGAAAACATTTCACCATCGAGACTGAGACAGAAAGGAAGCACTGAATGTAACTTAATTCTCATTCTGTTGGCCAGTTTATTCTAATTTTTTTTTTTTTTTTTTTTAATCGGAGGTTGAGCGTGTAGTACACTTGCAGCAGAAATGCGCGTCTCGCCACAACTGTCTGGGCGTTAGAAAAGCAAGTTTGGACGTAGTAGGCTCCACTTCCAGCTCTGACTGCATACCTTCTTTGAGAGATGGCACCTACAGCACAACGTGGTGGAGGGCTGTTTGTGGTGTAAGCATTTTCTCCGTCAGTCTCAGGTAGGTTTTTGATACCACCACGCCATGGTCAAAGTGGTGGTGGTGTTGCATGAGGTGTGTGAAACAATCAGTTAATGTATGAAATACTCATATTCTTTTTTTTTTTCTTTTTTTTTTTATTTCTTTTTTTTTCTCTTGAGTCACAGTTGCCTTGGAAACGCCCCTTTCTTTCTGAATCCACTTATTGTTTTTGTTATCGACGATGTTTATCTTGCCATCTGACGAACCCTGGCGCCACCTTTAGTGGAAGGGTCAGCGAACCTAATCATACATTTGTTTTCAAAGATTAAGGTTGATTAAGACGAAAGAATGGCACAAAAAAAAACCCAGTCCTGCTCATTGCACGTTTTATACCTTCAGTAGATAATGGGGAAGGGGCGGAGAGGTTGAGAATCCATTCTGTCTATAGAAGCCCTGCTGGGGCCAACTCTGTCTGAACTGAATGTCGTCAGTGTCGTGGGCTGAAATGATTTCTGTCGGGTGCAGTGGATGGCGTCTGATCCGGCCGTGTGACTGGCTCGTTCCTCAGAGATTCATCAACAAGGGAGAATGTGAATTTCCGCGCATCCGAGTCTCTTTCGCCGTTCAGCTCGTGCCGTTTGCCGGCGTCTTCGATGGAATAGTGAAACATGTTGTATTGGGGTCACGGGGGAAGGGCCGGCGCGCCACGTCGACACGCTACATCAGACAGAAGTAGAGCTTTGGCATCGGATCAGTCACCAGCTCCGTGCGATTCGATGCTTTGTGGCCGTTGGACAGCGGCGGTCCGTTGGTGTGTCTTGAAGGCGTGAGTCGGTATTGAACGGGAAAGTCGCTGCGTCAGAAACATTACCCTCTCAAGTGACTCCTGCTCAGTTCAGTCCAAGGTCAGGGCAATGGCATCGCAGACTGTGAAGGTCCATATCGAGGTCAATAGTTTACAGTTGGCTTGCTTTTTTTTTTCCATAGACTGATATGGAACCAGAGTCGTACAACATGCCAGCACTTTTTGCTCGGTTCAGGACAGAATGCTTTTTTGTCTTGGACCACCAATTGTTTGGTTGTCTGTCGAGGGACCTTGATGGTTCAGCCGAGATAATCTCTCTCTCTCTCTCTCGTCCTTGGTCCATATCTCAGGATTAATGCACTTTGGTACCAAGAGTTTATTTGGAAGGCTGTCTGTGGCTGTGTGTGCAGACTTGTGTGCACTCAGAGGGGAGAGCAACACCAACATGAAGACCTTCAGACCAAAATAGTTTTTTTTTTTTTTTTTATCTCATCCTATTCCTCCCCTGCTCTGTTGTTTTCTTCTCATTCTTCATTTTAGAGCTGGAATTCATGGTGTTGTGTTTCTTGTCGTCAGCCGATAACGAGGGAAAGCGGAGCAGTTTTATTGTAGAATGTAAAGTCGGACGACACATCTCAGCTCAGCAAATAGACTTTTAGACAAATAGATGATATCAAGCTGATTTTACAGAATCCATTCCTACCTTATATATAACTGAGTGTGTATACGCCTTTGTTGTCCTCCCCCCTCTCGACACAAGGTGTCAGATGTCGATACAACAAGGGGCTGTGATTTTATCAAACGTAGTTGGAGCAGGATACAATTTCTATTAACTTAAAATGTTTTCTCGAAAGAATGTAAATAAAATGTGGATCTGACTTTGGGCCTGACTTCCCATATGGAAACATCTTCATCAAAGTTGATGGTTTGGGATTTAGACGTATTTTAAGAACTTCATGGAGAGAACACAAAAAAAAAAAGTCTTTATTTTAATATTGCTCGTTTCTTCACCAAAACGTTTTAAAGGATGGTAGAAAGGAACACTCTGCAGAGACGGAGGAGCCGAGACAAAGTTGTGCCGGTGAGGCAGAGCTGACGGACCTAATGACTCTAGGGTTTGACACTTTAAGGGGGTTTTATGGTTCTATGTCGGACCTACGTCGTAACCGTTTGCTGGACTGCAGTTCTCGCGCAGACCTCTAAGCCGCCACCACGGCGTGCACCAACTCAACCGCTTATGGCAGTGATGTGAGCCATCACTGGTCTGTTTGGAAACATGGCATTTCTTGCGGACTTCTTGTGGCCCAGCGCCACTGCCCCTCTCGACTCGATTCTGAAATCAAGCCGAGTGGAGGCTGACATGGACCGAGAGACCACCCAATAATACTTCTTCGTACTTATTAATAATACCGTTGTCCTGAAGTGGGGGGGAAAAGGGAACAGCCCGAGACGATGTGAAACTCGGCAACTTCCGCCATTTCGGCTCCGTGCCCTCTAGTGTTTTGGTGGCACGCTCGCCAAAATGCGAGCATACGTGTCCCCGACCGGGTTCGCTTTGGCTCAGCCGTGATGTGGCTCTGAGGCAGAGGCATTAACCGGCCTTTGAAGTGCAACGTCAGCGGAGAAAATCCCGCGTCATCGCCAAACGCCAAGTGTTGAGCCGCGCTGTGCCTGGAAGCCTCGGTCGTCCCTCGCCGCGCTTCGCTCTCCCCATGTTACCGGAGTTGTGTTCCGCGTTCGCAGTTGCCGTGACGTGTTGGTCCACGAGGCAACACTGCGAGCTACGCTCGTTGTTTCAGTGTTTTTTATTTTTCTCAGAGCGTGCCTGGATTCGTTTTTTCTTTCCATTTATCTTGTAGGAAGTGTGTGAAGACGATGTTTGTGTGTGTGTGTGTGTGTGTGTGTGTTTGTATGTATAGGATTTCAGCAGAAGCAGACAATGTGTGTGTTCTGCATGTGTGTGTATTTAAAGCATGAGGGTGGGGCTTGCTCGTGTCCAGCGGTGTAGTCTTATCACTTATACTGCAGCAGGAAACCGAAATTGTTCGCTCTCAGGGTTCAACCAGTTTTCAAAACGAAGAAGAGGAGGAGGAGGAGGAGGAGGAGGAGGAGGAGGAGGAGGACGGAAGGCAACAATAGCTCAGGCTGCTCACACGGATCTACCTGGGAGTCACTCGATCTCGTTCTCCAATCCTCGATGTGTTTTTAAGCTGCCAAAGACCACAGTGGAACAGACCCAGACCCAGACGTAAGCCCATCAGAAGTGCCCCCCCCAGACACACACTGGCAGGAGGCCGGTCCAGTATTCTTACCCCACACCCTGCTCTCTGTGGTTCCTTTGTGCTCTTGAGCCATGAAACGCAGAGGATGTTTGCACAACCGGGACGTTACAGTGACGAACGGCGCCGCGGGAGACTCTGCGCTCGTACGCCTTTCGTTGACAACATGTCAACGGCAGAGCGGCGGCGGCAGAGGTCCCCTGAAGTATTTGTTCCATTCCGTTTCCCCAGATTCCATGGAGTCGGGCTTTCGCTCCTCCCGCTCACTCATACTGTGTCCAAACGCCTTTAGAGCCGGCGAAACACGTGGCCGGAGAGCGAGGCAGACCCCAACTCAAAGCACTGAATGGGTTTTACATCCAACGTACATTATTGAACGTGGGTTCGCAGCATTGTTGCACAACACAAAAGCCCCTCAGGATCTAGGCTGCGCGTTGCTGTGGCTGTCGCGGAGCAAAGAAAGGCCTTTTCCCACGCGGCGCTGCACAGTTCCGCGGCCATGCGCTCGCCATTGTCGGTCGTCACCCTCTCTCTTTCTCTCCTCCCGTCACCTGTGCAGCCGTGAGGAGTGAATGAATGTACAACTACGGGGCGACGAGGAATTTGGGTCTATCTAAAAACACGTCGTGGACTAAACACCCCCCTTGGATTCCTGCGGAAGCGACTGTCTGACTGGTCGTAGCTTCCCATCCAGGACAAAGGCCTCCGCGCCTGATGTTTATATGTCGCTTCCTGCGAGTCCAGGGCCAAGGTCGGGTTACATGGGAAATGTTTAGTCCTGCGCTGTCGGAGCTGTAATGAAATTGTTTGCTGCTAGAGATCTGCAAAAGAAGAGGACATTCCACATGGGGGGGAGGGGAAAGAAAAAGAAAGGTGTGGCGGGGGGGGGGGGGGGGGGGGGGGGGGGGGGGGGGGGGGGGTCACTCGGACCGTCTGACTAGCAGGAGAAAACGAAACCCTCTCTATTTTTTTATTTCTACTTTCCAGTGGTGCGTTTGTGAAGGGATCAGGGATGCAGCTATGTACTGACCGTCGCACCGGATCACCAGCGGGTCTGAGCAGAGCAGGGGTGTGATTCCATTTCGAAAATGGTCGTTTTAAAAGTGTGTCGCCATTTCAAAAGGTCAACTGTGCGCGTTTTCTGCCATGCCAAGCGTCGCTTTCACTCGATGCTTCGGTGCGTCCCGAGGCCGTTAAAGGGCCCTTTGTGTCAGGTACACAAAAGGTCGCAAGTGAAAGCGAGCCGCACCGACCGCGCTATAAATACAGGCAAGCTACTTTTGCTGTGAAATGGGTTGGTGTCGCGTGAAGAGTTTATCTTGATGACAAAGAGCATCACAAGCACACGAGGGAGAGCTCGGTCTGCACTCGTATGAACGCGCAGAACTACGTGTTCTGGGCGGAGTCAAAGGGGAGGCTCGGGTCTGGGCTGGAGTCGTAGCGGCGCACGCAGACACGGGTTCGTGTGGGACTGTGTGAGACTGTGTAAACACACGGACCGACGCACAGCGACGCGGCGCCTTATTTCTCAACCAGTTCTTCCATGAGCGTGACGGGTTCAGAGGCTCTCGAGGGGTCGACGGCGATTCAGGAGAGCGTTACCAGCAGTTACTGTACATTACGCGGTTGCAGCCAGGTCACTACACCCCTTAGAATTTACGCTCCTACTTTTATTTCTTTTTTTTGTTTTCTTTTTTTTTGTTGATATGCATTCATGGAGAATATCCGGGAAGATAGCAAGGGCTCCGCGTGGCCTGATGGGTAAATCCGCAGAGCTGGCCTCTTATTGTCGTTCATCCAAAATGGCTTTATTAACACTCTGCGTCACGATCTGCGCAGCTCCAGATATACACATGTCCGAGCCAGGACCAGAGACAAAGAGGCGGGTTGGAAACACCCCAGCCACCAGTGAACCCCGCTGACACGAAGAGGAGCGCGAGTGCGTGTTATTTTTGTACCAAAGCAGCAGACTGTGTTGGATCTGCGTCAGTCTAAACACAGGGTCCGAGCCTCAGACACGACCAGTTTCATTTCCACTCGAATCACCGCTCAGACTCAGTTGGGGAGGTTGTGATCTCGACTCTCAGGATGTTTTTGGAAAGTCACGTTGGAAAATAGCTGTGAAAGAAAAAAAAAGAAGACAAAAATAAAAAGAGGTAGTAAGACGGCGGAGGGGCGGGGCCTAACACCTTCCCTAAAACACACGCAGGGAAACGTTTGTGAAAGGTGACTTGACAGGGTTTCTTCACCATGTGAGATTTCAGACTCTTCCTGTCTCTTATTTTTTTATGGAAACGCTAAGACCATAGACTACTAGCAGTGAACACGCGCGGCGTTGATGGAGCTCACGCGGGGGCTGGACTCGGGCGGGGGGCCTGAAGAATCTGACCAGCATCCTGATACTTCTGTCACTTTGGAGAAAAACACTGGATGTGCAACTGCACTGGCAACGGAAACCAGGCCTGTGTAAACACATGTGACGCACGAGTGAACGGGAGGTTCCACCACCAGCAGCCGGCGCCACACCGAGAGCTATCGAGGCAAATTTGGTCTGTCCTGTTTTCAGGTGTTGCCATAGCTTTAGATCTCAGCTGCTGCGGCTCCGACGCTTCTGGCTGGTCAACAAAGTCTTTCTTGTGGAGCCTGGAGAGCCAAACCTCCCAATTAGCCAGGCAGGCAGGCAGGCAGGCAGGCCTGCTGCCCAATGTCCAGCCTCACAACTATGCAAGAGGAATGCATATAATCCACCCTTTTTTTTTTTTCTCACTGTCACGCAGTAGAAACATTCAAACTAAGATCTTGCAATGACAATACTTGGCCTTATGATGAGTTGTGAAATCTCTTTATCGTTTTCGTTCTAAGATCTTTTTGATTCCGGTCAGCCAGCCCAGCGACAGCAGCGGTGACGGCGGGCTCACTCTTGGTCTCTGTGAGACTGGCTAGACGGCCCCAGTTTTATCGTGGTACGAATGTTGTGCATTTGTTTAAAATCAGGACAGTTTGCAATAACAGCAGTCTTACTAGTGGCCACAAAGGGGCACAAGCAGTGCTGACAGCACCCGGCTGCATCTTTAGAAAACCATAGAGGAAGAAATATAAACTATATAAATATATATATATATATAAATATATATATATATAAAAACTCACATAGTGCATATTTGTATAGGTATCAACAATGCATTACCGTGGTATACTCTTATGCAACATGTGTCCGGGTTCAATTTATGAACATGAAGTATGTTAATGAAATCACGCTGACTTTGTAAATCAGAAGCTATGTCGTCCTGTGCGTGTGTGTGTTTTTTGCAGAAATGGTTTTACCATCCTTAATGTTGAATATTCTGAGCGCTGTTTCCTGTGTGACTGTGTTTGTTTGTTCAAGTGAGCACATAGCAGCGGGTTTTACCTTCTTTCTTTAAGTGGGGGAGCCGGACGTAACCCAAAATGCAGCTGGAACGGATTTCATGAAGCACGGCGTCGGATCAGTTTTGATTCCTCATCCCAAAACCTTTCAGTCTGAGCTTTCTAAAAACACACTCGTTTCTAACTCTGCATGTTTCGAACAGAACTAGGCGTGATCCCACCTGATTGGTTCCTCCTCAGCATGGATTAACATGACCCTGTTTTGACCAAGCCAAGCAGAATTCCACTGTAACAACTCAATTGTACCTTATTAAAACATTTTAGAGTCAAAGACCGAAGTTGTTGAATAAACGTCTGATGTGAAATCTTCCCAGCTGTTTATTGGATTAGTCTGTGGGAGCGGATTTTATCAGTGGGGACAGTGTTGATCCGTGGTTCTGTTTTCGGAGAAGAGGGAGGAAGTAGAAACCTCTTTAAGTGGCGGGTGACGAACACTCGTGGACTCAACCTGCCGAACGGTGATTTGAATCAATGTTGAATGAATGCTTCTCTTCTTTTAGTCAGTGAATAAAAGCATTAAAAAAGTCATTCATGGTATTATTCTTTCCTCACCTGCTCTGTTTCAGTACATTCTTGGCTCCTGTAAAATCATGGTGATGCAACATGGCCGCCCCCACTGAAAGGTCATGCTCCTGATGTAAATATATAGGGCTCATTCCCGAGCTATGAAAATAACAGTTTGTACATTCAGATCCTGTTATACACCAACATCAACATTTCATATGTGACATGAGCCGACATATGTCCATAGTCCAACTAATGCTGGAAAAGGTCAAAGTAATTAAAAGTCAAATGAATACATGATTTTAAAATACCGACCTCCGCCATGACC
>JAFBJT010106029.1:0-10386 GCA_016785325.1 Chascanopsetta lugubris | reverse complement strand
CTTTCTCGTCCGTGTTACAGGCCCGTTATGGACGTGTAGCGGGTTATTCAGCGGCGCAAACTCTGTTATTAACTGATATCAGTCAGCCTTAACCACAGCACAGGCACCCGAACCCAGTAGCCGCAATGATTCATTATTTCGCTCGTTTATATGGAGCTATATTCACGTGAAATGACGCGTGTGCTTGTCTATGCGTTTGTTTTTACTCTTGCTAGCAGTCGTTGCTAGTTAGCAGTGGGTATTAGCCGGTTAATGAAGGGTGGGTGTTTACCGCGGTGGAATTAGAAAACATTTTCTCTGATTCTGAACCGTAGAAACGATGTCTCTCTAGCTGAACGGTGTTAAACATGCTCGACTGCTCGTTCTTTATAGTGTTAGGCGGAGAACAAGCTACGACTGTGTTACACCAGTTATCCGTCCTCAGAGCCGAGGAAGTAACTAACCGAAGTGAGAGCCCAGGGACCGTCTGCAAAGTGCAGTACCACAAAGATGCTGCAGGGAAAATTAACTGTTGCTCCTTGTATCGTTATTAAAATAGTACTACCACTGTGGGTATTACGATGTATATATTTTGTTACTGTGTTTGGAAAATAATACTAGGGAATTTATATAAATTATTTGAAAAAAATTCTATACCCATGCTATCATCAAATAGTTCCAAAATCAGAACCATCACTCTGCAACTCTAATGCTAATTACACTACGTGGTTTGAAAAATACATCTTCACAATTGTGGGGAAAGCATATTGGATATTATTTAAAGCTAAAGAAATTGCCTAAACCCGTCCAACCTAAATCATTTTATGGAATTTTGTGTCAAAGTCGTATGTCACAATGTCCTATGATCATACTTTTAAAGGCATTTGTGAAAACCTGTACTTCAAAGGGATCACAGTCTTAGAAAGCAGATGTAGAGATAATAGCAACTGCACCAGATTCACAAACACAATTTATATTAACAAATTCATTTGCCTCAGAGGGGACAAGCACCGTTTTCAGGTATTTAAAGTGATGAGATGAATTATGAAATGAGTATATAAAATGATGTGTCTAAAGAGTATAATGGTGTTGTAAGGCCAGGCAATAAGCATTGAAGATGATTTACAATTGTATTATTTGTCATCAAGAGCAAATGAGTAATAACCTTCAATATCAGCTGATCTAAACATGTCTATCCTGATGTAATTTTTGGCTTTGTTGTCCATCTTCATCGTAATGTTGTCAAATTACTTGGTTTTATTTTCAGTCACACCTGCTGAGTCCAAATCCCAAACATAATCAACAATGGTGTAAACAGAGGAGCAGCTTAGAGTATCAAAAGAGAAGCATGAGTCAGCAAATGTTTGGCATCTTCCACTATCTAATGACTTTCACAATGACTCAGGAGTCACTTCCAGAAAATGCTCTAAATATTATGGCATGTGTTCCTGAAAATGTATGACATCATTCAGCTACGCTTTGAAATAGATTGTTTTTCGTCACCATCCACTTGCCCCCTCTCACACCGCTCTGACTCTTGTGTCCCGGTTCCCCCTTTCCTCATCTTAGGTCTGACTAATCCTCACCGTCTCCAACCAGGATGATTGACATTCGGGCATGGGCCGAGTACGTGGTGGAGTGGGCTGCCAAAGACCCCTATGGCTTCCTCACCACTGTCATACTGGCTCTCACGCCCCTCTTCATTGCCAGTGCACTGCTGTCCTGGAAACTAGCCAAGATGATTGAAGCGCGTGACAAGGAGCAGAAGAAAAAGCAGAAACGCCATGAAAACATAGCCAAGGCGTCGAAGAAGAACAAGTAAGACTGAGTCTGTGAGGGCAGGATGGGGGCATAGAAGATTTTTTTTTAAAAGGGAGGCGCGACCACCACACCCACTGCCCTCCTGGTTCCAAAGAATGACGTGGTGCCCTTCCTCGTCCCAGCTCTCCCATCAGCACAGGGCCACACTACCTCCTGTCCATGGCGGGAGGAGGGACAGTGGCTCCGCAGGCTCTAATAGTGCTGAGACGGACAGTACTGCCTGGAGGAGGGTTGTCCCAGCGGGACTTTGGTCAGCAAGAGTGCAGTGGTTATCTGTATGATGTGTTTTATACAGAAACCCGCTGATAATATTGTGCAGCTGTTGCAACACCTTGCATTCCATAGTTAGCATCTGTGTTCTGCTGAATTGACGCTGTAATGAGCAAACTGGAACTTTTTCTCCAAGTCAGTGGCAAAGTGTCCAAATTATAACTTTCTAATCAATAAAGTTTTCATGGTTGATAAAAAAAAAATCTAATTTCCTTTTTGTGGCTTTAACACAAGGTATTTTACTTAAAGCTATTTGAAAATTATTCATGCGCTTTTTTTTGTTATTAAAATTGGGAGTGGCCAACTTTTCATTGCACTGGAACATGTGATTGAACAGGCGATGAACAGGCGATTTTCTTATTGGATGGTGAACGATTGCTTAAAGGAGCTCAGATTGAGCGCTTGACTTATATTTACATAAGGGGCGGGTCCTCTCCACGGAGGCCGCCATGTTAAACTTAACACCGAGTGTTGATGCTAACCGACGGCTACTGCAGGTTCTCCTACGTGGTTCGAAGGGCAAGGCTGTGGTGGTGTTTGGCTGAAACATACAACTTCATCACTAGATGTCACTAAATCCTACTCACTGTAGTGTGTAAATGTGATTGTTAGAGGTGAAATGCTAATGTCTGACAGCAAACAAACTTCACCTCTGTTGCGTGTTCATTGTCACCACCATAGAGAACATTATCACAAACATGTAGTCTCGTTTATCAGCATCTTGCAGTCATTTTATTTTACTATTGCAAAAGCACTAAAAGTTAATTATGGGCCATTGACTGATATGTGGAGTATTTTAACTCAAATGACTTTGAGATGAGAGAACCAGAGGCGTTAGCATGCTAACTTACCACAGACTTTCAGGATTCCACAGCTTGCGGTTCGTCTTTTATGTTCTGTTGGAGACGGGCAGGTTGACCCCGGCCTTATTTTACTGTTCTACATTAATAATCGGGTATTATGCAAGTTATGTTCACAACTTACATCTCTTTGCATTCAATTTGTGGCCCGTTCTGTTCATTAGCTTTGAAAAATGGCATCGCACTCACCGCAAGTCAGACTTGTACCATAATAAAACATTCAGAAGTCCAGTGGGATGAATAGTTTTTATAGCTACTGTAATTCTAAGCACTCGCGAGCTTGTAAAGAAGCAGTTAAAAGCGATAATTCTGGACACAGACAGGTGGACAAACGCACATTTCAGCATATTCGTTTTCCCCCCTTTCTTCCCCATTAACTTTTATTCATCCCTGGATGCTTCTCCGGAGAGCATTAAGAAAAAAAATTGTCCACGTGTAGAAAGGCGGCCATGTTTTCAGCAGCAGGATCCTGCTTGATTGCTTTTTCTCCTTTGAGCTGTTAGTTTAAGCTATTTTCTTCACCCTCTCCGTGGCCTATGTCAACTCTGACCTCAGGTGGAGGAACCTCAGTAAACTGTTTACATTGTTCAGGACTTGGACGTGTGAGTCACAGGAAGTGAACGCCACCCTCACTATAACAACCTTTCACACAGTATTTAATAAACATTTCACCCTGTGACATATCTTCACTTAACAAGTCCCACAGCAACAGACACTTTCCCACCTGCTTTCACAAAACTATTTTTATCTATATGCCTATAAACCTATTTATTTTCCTTCAGGACAATTACATCTCTGTTATTTCTCTGGACAACGCTTGAAGTAGTACATTTTTTCAATCGTTCTGTACAGATTTTATACCACTTTAATTAACAGAAGAGTTTATTACAGAAATATATTTATTATTTTCTTCACTTATAATCCCATTATGTTAAATTACTGCCATTACAGCTTGTAGATGTCATTTTCTTTGTGTAGATTATGAATGACGAGGGAGGAGAAAAATAGAAACCTCAATACTGCCTTGAAATGAACATCAGCTTTGTTCATTTTAAACTAAATACTACTCCTGCAGAAAATAGGATTTTAATACAACTATAGATGGAGTCACATGTTGGAGCAAAAGAGCATAAACGATGTTCATTTTGTCTATTATGGGCTACTGTAATAACATGGTAAGACTTGCTCCATTAGGAGTGAATATGATTTATTATCTTAGCAAACAGAAATAGAAAACGGCACCCAAATCTTACACACTAGACCTTTAATACCCGACTTATTTAAGCCTGACTCAGATTAATTTGTTGAAATCCAGTCAGCTGTAGGCGCATAGTCTGTCGTTTTGATCTCAGCTTAATTTGGGCATCGGCACATTCTACCGCACAGCAGTCTCGGCCCCCGTCTATTTCTTGGGAGTTGGCATCCAGGAGCCGGGCTCAAAGGTGTTGGCAGTGCTGGTGGGCTCCTCACTCATCTCTTTCTTTTCGTAGCTGGTGGCGGCTGCGTGGCCCTTGGTCGTTGTCTTCATGGGAGTCGCCACCAGCCCTTCTTCATACTCCTTCTCCTGCAGGGCCCGGTCTCTCTCCTCCACCTCTCTGGCCCTCAGCTTGATCTGCTCCCTGTAAGACTCGTTCTTCAGCAGCTCCTGTAAATGACACCAGTGGATATGCACGCGTGAGGGGTTTGACGCAATATCGCACCTTTCAAAGACATTATATATCGGTGCTGTGGAGGTGAAGTTGTATAGTTGCAGCTGAACGGCCCTCACCTTCCAGGTATTAACGAGAACCTATACCAGCCTCCGGTTATTGGTGACACTCAAAATGGGATCACGTTTGTCCATTCTAGGCAACAGTAAATAACATGGCGCCCTCTGTGGTAATAACCTGCGACCGCTATTGTTTCCATTACCCATTCTAGGGTAATGGAAAACGAACAGTCCATGCATTCAATCTTCCATTTCCAGGAATCGAAAGGAAAATAAAATTCACCTAACCCCAATGATGGAGAGATAAGACCTAAAAAATGAGTTAAATCAATTGTACTACAACTCACCTATGAACACCTGTGTTTACATGAGGAGTGGTCCTCCCCATGTTGCACCACCATGTTTTGAACACCAGCCCTGAACTGACAAGCTACATGTTACTAAATGGAATGGTCCGGTGAGGGGTATTCAGCTGTAACATGCCATTTCACCTCTGGGTATCAATGAATTACATTTACTGGACTTTAACAGGAAAGCTACGATGATAGATGTCTGACTGCAGGTGTTGGGTGAAACTCAGTGGAACTTTTGAAACTTTTCTGCGAAACCAAAGCGGCCACGATTTCCACCCCCTGACACCATCGCCTCTATTTAGTCCTGGAGCCAAAAACACAGAACATCAGCTGCTCACTGGTCAGAGGACATCGAGTCTCACACTCTCGGCAGCTTCCGGGCACAAATGTGTGCAGGTGTCAGGTATGAAGTGGGGCATTAACGACGAGGCTCCAATAAAGTCAAGGTCTGACACGCAGCACTCGGAACGGACGGGTAAACGAACGTGACGGGAGGCATCCGTAACATAAACAAGCGCTCCCGGCTCATGGAAACAATTAGAACCTGAATGTGATCCACCAGTGGAACAGTTACCCACTTGAGACACGGCTAGTGTCCAGTGATGTTAGCCTCTCCCTAATACGGGCAGCCAAGAAGGAAAGGGAGGACTGGGCATAATGATGTTGTGTGTTGGCAGAACTGAGGGACTGGAAAAGAGAGGTGGGGCGGCGGCGGCGGCGGGGTGGGGGGTGGGAGGTGGAGGTGGGGGGTGGGGGGTGTGTGTTAGGGGGGTGGCGGGCGTTGCCGTGGCCAGAAAATCCCGCTTTGGGGAGGGAGACAAACATACTGAGCTGCTTTTCCAGCCTGTTAATGACAGGATTTAATCCAATCAATTTATGTCGGCTTGGACCGGGAAGAGAGGGAGCGTGACAAGGGGTAGGGTAATGTGCTGGGAGTAAAGCCTTGGCCACATCAACACTGTCCAGCTGTCGATGGCGGCCATTGGGCAGACGCAAGGCAGAAAATTGGAAGGGAATGTTCTGGCAGTGGAGGCAGGGGATGGCATTGGCCACTGGCAGGGACGGAGGACAGCGAGAGACAGAGAGACAGAGAGAGAGAGAGAGAGAGAGAGAGAGAGAGAGTGCCTGGGCATGGGCCTTCCAAGGGATTTCCTATAGACCCACATTTCGCCGGCCAAATCATTTCCAGCATTCTCACATTATAAGAGCAATAAACCCGGCGAGAGGTGCACGAGGGGAAAAACTGCAGCTCCTTCACCAATCCCTCATCTTGGAGGCTGCCAGAAATAAAACACAAAAAGCCTGAGATGCTGGAAAAGTGGGGGGGTGGGGGGGGGAGAAAGTAAACTAGGACATGGTGTCAGTGAGCCCCTTGTTCAGAGGCTGTCTTTGCTCTCACTCTCGGCATCAATGTGTTTCTGCCGCTGTTTATTTTAACACCTGTCCCCCAAAGTTCCTGGATCCGCTTCGCAAACTGGAGGATAAAACAAATCAAAGCCTCTCCTTTTCCGTCTCTCCCTCCCGTGTAAAGCAGTCCCCTGGAGTCCAACCATCAGCACAGTGGGGAGGCTGGGTGGTGCTGGTGCTGGTGGTGGTAGAGGGGAGGGTGGTGGGGGGGGGGCGTACCTCAGTAGAGGGGGGCTCCTTCCGTCTGCCTCGGATCCAAGCTGGAGGAGGAGGAGGAGGAGGAGGAGGAGGAGGAAGAAAAAAAAAAAGAAGAAGAGTGAGAACACCCACACAAACATACGCTGCACAAACAAAACCCGCAGTCATATTGAAAGGCTTGCAGCTCCAGCGCCACTGAGTTTCCATGGCACTCCAGTAGCTCGGCGCGAACCCGCCTGCCGCGTAAAGGGAGCGTACGCAGGTTTCTTTGATTTCACATCTCTGAGCAAAACAAGCGGGACGGGGGAGAACATGTCCGAGTGGCGAAGCTTCTGGAAAGGGCGATGCTGCGTCTCGGGAAGAGGGAAAAACGTGCGTCCGCTCAGATCTTGGAATTTGAAGGTGCACATGCACTCTGTCATTCTCCATCAATACCCCTGTCCTTCTCTCTCTCTCTGTCTCGCTCGCTCTCCATCTTTTTTTTTTTTGAAAAGCTCTATTTCGGCTGAGCTGGCTGAACGGCAGAGCAGGTTAGAGAGAGAGAGAGAGAGAGAGAGAGAGAGAGAGAGAGAGAGATGTTTCGAGCTCTTCCCTCAGCCTGCACAGGAGGATTCTGGGCCTCTTTTATCCCTTTCTTATTTGCATCCTGATGAAAATGCATGAGGGACGGGGCGAAGCAGGATGAGGGGTTTAAGGTGGATAAAGCCAGTCTGAGACAGAGGGAACACTTTGTATCCCGTTGTAAGAAATTGGAAACACTATTTTATGGTACGCTTGTATAACACCAGCGGAAGGCGTCTTTGATAAACTCATGAATACAATTTTTTTTCTCACTCCCCCCCTCCACCCCCCCCCCTCACAGTATGAAAATAAAAAATAAATACATTAAATCAATGGATTAGCTCAGGCCCCAGTGGTGGATTTGCTATTCCATTTTATTTGCGCGGCTCTTTTGTATACTCTGCTGGGGGGGGGGGGGGTCCTTGTTGGGGGGGGGGGGGGGGGGGCGCTCTTTTGTGAACGCTGTCATTCGTCCACGTCGCTGCCATAAAGTGTGTAGCGGCGACGCCGGCGTCCACACTTACCGTCCCACTCCATCGGAATGCTGCCTTCTACGTATTCGTGTTCTGACGCATTGCCCGCTTCCACCATCCGCTTGGAACGCATGCTTATTCCTGGGGAAAGCGAGAGGAGGAGAGAGAGTGAGAGGGTGAGCGATGATGCACAGGAAACGCAAACAAACACAAAAGAGGCGCAGACACAAAGCTCTGCCTCAGACGCACGGACGCAGACAGACACACAGACACACACACACACACACACACACACAAATACACGGAGGGATGACAGCGCTGTGACAGGCCATGGATGATTACCTCGTGGCCCTCGGGCCCTTCTCCTCAGATCTCGCTGAGTGGCTCCAAATCTGGGCTAAGCCTTTATGCAAATGAGGCTCCCTTTAACCCAACCAACCAGAGCCCCCCTCGCCGACGGCCGCCTTCCAATCACGGCGCGGCGGCTAACAATGCCCTCCAAAATCAACATCAAGCCGAGCAGGAGACAAAAGAGGTCAGATATCACAGACAACAGGAGAGGTGTGAGCTGCGAGGAATATTAAGTACAGCCCCCCCGTCCCCCCACCACCACCTCCCTCGATCTGTATACAGCACCGCGCTCGCTAGCAGCAAGGCCACCGCCAATTATTTTTTGGTAGAATCTGCTGATTAGGCAAGTTTGGCATGGCACACGATGACATGGAGATGGAGCGGGTGTGGGGGTCGTCGCTTCTTTGTGCGTCGCCGCGCCGAGGCTTCGCGGGGCTAACGGCGAGCGCCGCTTCTCCGGACACGACTTCCTCCTCCTTCACGGGTGCAGGTGACGTCCGACCGCCCCTCCGTCCACCCGCTGCCGCCAGCCCTCCGTGAAATGACGGGGAAGGAGGAGGGAGAGAGAGAAAGAGAGAGAGAGAGAGAGGGAGAGAGAGAGAGAGGGAGAGAGATGATGCATGGCAAACATGGCTGGGAGGAGAGAAATGGATGGGCAAGGAAAACAACACGCTCCAAAACACAGACAATCTGTCAAGATTCCATCAGCGTTTCTCTGCAGCTGACTGGACGTGGACAAATGGAGGCGAGCGGCTCCACGCGCGCCGCAGACTGATGGCCTTAATGTTTACCGCCGCCATGACAGAGAACCATGGCAGCGGGATGGATGAGCGATGGCACTCAGGACAGGCACCTTACGCGCGTGTTTTTTCGGCTAGCTTGAGCCGAAGGTAAGCGCAGTGGGTAAGAATGTTGAATCGTTTACAGTTTTATGAGCCGAGATAGAGGAGGATACGGTGAGACTTTTGTTTCTCTGAGAGGAGAATCATCGAAACGGGTCAGTCGTGGAGCACGTCCTCTTGTTGGACGTTGCCATGGTGCGGCGTCACGTTTTTTATGGAAGCCCACGATGGATCAGGTCAATATCATCCGAGTTTTAATCAGTCAGGGCCTCAGGTGACACTTTATTATTAGGTGTCTACTGTGATTTGTTCATAATAAATAATAACTGAATGAACCTTTACACAGTCCGTACAGCTCAATAATTGTTATTGTGTTCATTTACCGGTTACTTTAACCATTGTTGGCATAACCGTTTTGCAGGATTATACTACAATAAGATACTTTTGCTTCTTGTCCATTTACAAATAGTTACAATTCAAATGAATGACTTATTCTACAATGTAACCACCCCTGAATACACTAATTGGACCATTCCCTACATGAGCATTACAGATGGTCCAGAGTGTAAGATTTCGGTTAAATTATTTACACTGTTAGAAATGGAACATAAAACAATTATAGTAACGTTTTTATGAGTCCAAAATCATCGTAATGTAGATACAGCTATTTCACTTACCCGATAATGAGCCCTTTAAACCTTTATATTTGTGGAAGCTGCAGTGTTGGACGAGCCAGTGGCCCAGAAGGGACAAACTAAACCTCTGGTGAGATTCTCCTGCACGCTTGAAGGGAAAGCATGAGTTGAGGATATTTTCAGCTGCAATACTAAACAACACCAATAGATGTCACTATACCTCGAGACAGCTACACTATACCTTTCATTTCATAATACCCCCAAATTGTTTTCAGGTTGTTTTGATATGAAAAAACAAACGGCCGGAGGAAAGACGGAAGGTTATAAAGAAAGTAGGAACAGATAAACAAATAAACAAACAACGTGTAGCAGTAATGGCTCCTTGCTGCACTTCCTTGAGTTGCGAATCAGCGATGTCAACAAAGAACCAGGCCAGTTAATTCTGTTCTGCTACATTAGCTGAGGATGAGGGTGTTACACAGTGATTGCATTCTTTAATGAACTCAACATCCACCACTCAGGTTGTTGTGGTCGGACTGTTAATCTCTCACATTTCTTTCTCTTTTTTTTATTTTTTATACATTCATACTTATACAACTCCAGTCATCTAATTACACATTTAGATAACGGGTGTTTTGCTTTTGTAGTGGTGTTGTAAAAACAGTTCAGCCTTGGCCTGGCTCACGTGTTATATATATATTTTTTGTTCGTTTTTTTTTTTTTTCCTGCACTTGTCCCAGATCAGAAATAACGAAGCGAGCAAGCGAGCGAGAATCACCCCAATCACACTGACAAGCCTCCTCCCAATGTGTATGTGGTGGGAGGATCAGCCGTGTTTCATAAATATATGTACATACTGTATTTGGTATTCAAATCCAAGGATAAAAGCCGCGTTGGGTGGGGTGGTGTGGGGTGGGGTGGGGGGTGG
>JAFBJT010106027.1:107176-124133 GCA_016785325.1 Chascanopsetta lugubris | reverse complement strand
CCCAACCCACCCACCCCCACCCACTAAGAGGAGTGCTGCACACAACACCCTCCCCCCCTCCTCCTAATACGCACCAATTAAGTGGAGGTTGTTGTGCACGATGATGAAACATTATCGCGGGGAACAATTCATGACTCAAAGCATTCCAGGCCATATGAGCCCACGGCTGGAGAACTTAAGTCCTAATCCTCCAAATGTGTCCAATATTGTCAGCTATATATAGACCACTTCTCTCCTGACCCTCCCTCATCTCCGGGCTGAAGTCTTCAAAGTCACCGGGGGCTTTTGTCTTTGCGAGCGAGGAAGCAGCGTTTCATGCACTTATCGATTTGTTAGTCGTCCATTGTTATTGTGTAATCAAGTGTGAAGGAGGGCTGGTGGCTGGGCTCACCGTATTTTCCACTGTTTAGCATATGTACAGTAAAAAAAAAAAAAAAAGACAAAGAAAAAAACGCAAAGCACAGTTTTGGGGGCTCAACTCATCCAGAGAAGCTGATTGAATTATGAATGTGAGTAAAAGTTAAAATACACTGCAGCTGTGCAAACACGGGCTGATTTTGTGTTTCGCGGAGGCCAAGGCTGCAAACACAGAGAAAATACGATTCGGTATCACCACTCAGCTCCGTTTCTTCTTTCCCTCTATTTATTCTTTTGCTCCCCATCAAACCCCTTTGTTGTGTCTATGCAGATCACAACCCCCTTTAGATCTCAGCGCCGTCAGATCCCCGCTCCGAGCACACAGACGTATATATGTGGGGATTAAAATGCCGTACGCTTGCCCTCAGATATGTTCAGAGAATTATTGCCACGCTTCTCCCTTTTCCCTTTCAATAATATGAGGGTAGTATTGTATGGGGCTTGTCAGAGGTGGGGTGGGGGGGGGGGGGGGGGGGGGGGGGGGGGGGGGGGGGGGGGGGGGGGGGGGGGGGGGGGGGGGGGGGGGGGGGGGGGGGGGGGGGGGGGAGCTCTGCGCACTCTTTAGCTGCCTGAGCGCTGCTCTCCCAGCACTGCTAATAAATTATTAACTCCTGCTGACAAATACTGTTATGGAGCCTGCCGCAGATCTGTTGCATTCTTTAACAAGATTGCTGTAGACACATGTTACAGGAGGATGGAGTCTCCATTGCTCCCTCTCTACTTCTTCTTCTTCTCTCTCTCTCTCTCCATCTCTCTCTCCCCCCGTCTATCCCCTTCTCTCACTCACGCCTCAGCAGTTTGACTGATGGCTGGAGACCCAAGTAAGAGTGCCTGGGAGACTGAATATTTTAGTGGTAAAATAATACCACTTGACTTACTGTGTAATACAAAAGCAGTGCTTTGTATTACACAAGTGCTTTGTTTCGCTCTCACACTCCACTGAGGACGAGGTGCTTGTCTTGTGGCACCGCAGGCTCGGGCTTTTTGGCTGCATGAATAAAAAATACGTCAGAATCTACGTGCACGCACACACACACGGACAGACAGACAGACACACACACACGCACACACACCACTTCTGTCCCCTCTCCTTACATGCATCCTCTGAACTCTCGCACTGACTTTTGATTTTTTTTAATTAACAGTTCCCCAATTTTGAGATCACTTTCTCTTCCGCGTAATTGCAGGAAACAATTTGATGGCTGATTAAAATTGAGGGCTGAGTCCCACTAAAGACACATTTGGCAACACACAGCCAGGCATTGAGACGGAGAGGACACACACACACACACACACACACACACACACACACACACACACACACACACACACACACACTGGATGTGTCTCTCACAGTCCTGCTCTGCCATCTACCTGACTCTGTTTGTTCAGCTGCTGGAACACATGAGATTAACTTCTGTTACCATTGTTTAGGTCAGCGCTTCTCGGCCCCGGGGCCTGATTTGTGACCATGTGTCAGAGTGTGTGTGAGTTAAAGTCAGAGGCAGCGGTAAGGTAATGGAGGGATGGGGACTGAGGATAGAACCTTTCTAATACTATTGTAAAGAGCAACCGCTCCTCCATCAGAGCCTGTCACTTCCCCCGGGGGTCGGTCTCCAGACTACAAACCTTCCTGTCCAATACAATAACTTTTTCATTTTCAATCTGTTTGATTCTTTCCCCCTCGTGTGCTGTTTCTCGTAAAGATTGTCTCGCTATGAAAAAATAATGTTTTCCAGAGCATCGACAGCCACCACCAACTCACCAGTACATGCAGACAATGTGCCGCACTTGACGGGTTTCCTTGAGCGAGACCAAGAACTATCAGACCCAAAAGACCTTGTTCATGAAATCTTTTTTTTTTGTTTTTTTAATGGCAGATATCTATGCCGAGATATCTCCCGTGCTCGGCTCTCAGCAGAAAATTTCAAGGACACTATCGCTCCACAGCCAGGCTGAACCTTGAGAGCAGCCTCCTCTCAAACACCCACCCAACCCCCGACCACCCACCCACCCACCCACCCACCTCCCAGGCAAAGCTAAGGGTGCAACTACAACGCGCTGTCACACTGACCCCTGCGGCTGGAGCGGGAGAACGGGGGCAGATGGCGATGAAATGTACTACTGGAGCGTTTTGACGTTTAGCAGCCTCACCTTCACATCCCTAAGAGAGAGAGAGAGGGAGAGAGAGAGAGAGAGAGAGAGAGAGAGAGAGAGAGAGAGAGAGAGAGAGAGAGAGAGAGAGAGAGAGAGAGAGAGAGAGAGCGAGAGCATGGAGTCCAGAGAAGTCACCGGTTTGAATGGTCAATGTAAAAAGCAGATTAGGAGTTAAATATGCTCAAGCTCCTTCTATCAACTCCACATCAGCCCCTTCTTTAAATTTAATACCAAATGCATAATTAGATTTGGTGCCACTGTGTTTGATTCCCTTCATTGCAGCACACACACACAGTGTGGCCTCATCAAGTGCGAGAGAACAGAGTGGAAATAAATTCTGCAGCAAAAAGAAGTCGGGCTGTAAAAAGGAAGAAATAAATAAATTAGATTCGACGTGAATTTTCTTCGCACCTGATATGTCAAGTACACTCTTCACTGCAATGTTCATGAAAGCATGTCACAGTTTGGTGGATTTATTCCTCCACTGTTAACTTTAGAATTTTTTTTTTTTTTTAAACTTCTCCTTGTTCAAGTAGGTTTTTGTTCGCCTGCAGGGAAACACCGTCAGAACCCAATGTTTATCATTTCGGCTAATTCGAGAAGTGGGAACGGGGCTTTTGTTTGCGTTCGGTTTCGCTCCGCGGTGAAATCAACTCACTCGCAGGACGTGAAAAGAAGTTTGAAGGACAGAATCAAGTTAAATTCTCATAACTGATTCACTTGGCTCGGAAATTATACAATAAAAAGCAATCTTTCACATTTCTGTGAACAGGGGCTCCTGAGACGACCCCCCCCCCCATCCCCTCTTTATCTGGATGCTAGTCCCATGCACTGCCTGGCTGACCTACTGCCTGAGTAGCTGTCTTGGGGTTTGGGCCAGGACCCAAGCAGGCACGGCTCCAGCCCGAGATCAAGCCATCCATCTGCATTAAACAAGGGATTAGGGCCCCCACTGCATGATCCCAACCCAGGCCAGAGCCACTACCGACAACAGTCAGGTGGAGCATTGCGTCCGTTCAGCATTATCGGCTCGGACGCGCCCGCCCATAATCCCGGCCACGACCGCGCGCCGCGACTTTAATGGACCTGCCTGTCGTTCATGAAACGCTCGAAAGGAGCCGTGGCGTGACCTCTCCCCTTCTCTCTCCCCCACAGCAGAGTCATGTCTTCCAAGCAAGCCACGTCCCCCTTCGCCTCCGTGGTCGACGGCGACGACGCCATGAGCCAGGAGCACTTGTCTTGGGAGAAGGAGGAGAGCGCCGAGGCCCACGGCACGCCGCAGCTGCCGCTGCACAGCCTGCTCCACGGCAAGGCTCACCCCGACGAGGTGCAGCCGCTCAGCAGCGTGCCGCCGGAGAGCGACTGGGACAGCCTGGTGTCCGCCCAGCAGCGCATGGTGAGACATGTCGACGCGGCGCGAATACCGAATACTCCCGGTGTCTCGGGTGCGACACTTCACGTAGGCTCACCACTGCGCTTTAAAGGTGCAGCGTGTAAGATCTGGTGGCATCTCTGCTCGGGCGAAGTCGCAGGAGCACGCGGGAGAAGCTGTGGTAGACCGGTGCTCAAACGATGCTTAGCGCGTCCAGTCTGGGCTATTGTAAAAACATGGCCGCCCCCATGGGGTTGGAGCCCCACCCCATGATGTGAATACACATTAAAGGGCTCGTTTAAAGGTAATACGAAAAAAGGAAGACATACTTCTCATATTGAGGTGATTATACGTAGAGTATAGAGTTGTTGTGTAGTTCGGTTTCTACAGGTAAAGTGACAAAACTTACACACTGCACCTTTAAACGTCCATTTTTTTCTCATCCTACAGGCAGCTCTTTCAGTGCAGTATTGAATGTAGTGCTGCAAGGGCAAAGAGCCCAGTATACTTAACTAACAATAATCAAGATGGCAAACACAACAATGTCATTTCCATTTGATAGAGCACAAGGGCACAGGATTTGAACCCTCACCTTTTTCCATAGACTGACTCAATGACTCAATGCAATGAAAGAAAGAAAAGTGTGAATAGTTGAAGAAGACGAGCACAAACCATGTAATGAAAGTTTTCTCTCATCGCGACAGCTCTCAATAATCCATTCACAGCTCAGACATCACACTTCCATAATATCTTTCCGCCAAACTCAGCTGTTCTCGAGTTAAAACACTCGATGCTAACTCTCTAACTGTGCCTTTAATAATGGGACATGAAACATCTTCATGAGCGATGGAAGAATTACGTTCAACTCGCAGTCCCATAGCTGCTTAAAGGTGCAGTGTGCAAGATTTGGTGACATCTACTGGTGAAGTTGCATGTTGTATACATCACCTCACCCTCCAGGAAGCATGCATGCTGGAAGCATGGGTGGTAGCCCTCAGTTTCCATTCAAAGTCAAAAGATGCTTTGTATGTCCATTCTGGGCTACTGTAAAAACATGGCGGCCCCCTAATATACATTAATGGGCTCATTTAAGGGTAACGGAACAAACAAAAACATGTAGGTGATTATAAATTCATGAAAATGTCAGTATGTGATTTAAAAAAATTTTTTTTTTTTTAGATGGGACAAAAATAATCCTACACACTGCACCTTTAAAGAAACACACCTCGTCCTTGGTGCTCGGTGTTGTTGTACCACATCTGCAGCCGGGGCCCCAGACACTGGACCTTCAGTGTGCGGAGGAGCGCGGGCGCTCGTGGGCCATAGACACGGGAGGCAGCTGGTTGTCTGTGACAGACGGGTCGGAGGTAAAGAGACCCAGAGGGCCCGTGAAGTAGCTCCGCGGTGGGCCGCCGAGACCCTTAACGCCTTGGCACCGCGGCGCGACACACGCAGGCGGATACCTGAATGGGCTCTGAGGCAGACTGCTCCTCACGATGCCGGGCTGCGGCAGCGGAGGTCATTGGCAAGAGAAGGATTGCTCAGGTGTCAGCGTCATCTGTGGCCCGGCGAGATGTCGGGGACACGACGGGAGCGTATGACTTCATACCAGTGCGCGAGCAATATTAGTCAAGACTTGAAATACTGTGACGAATCGCAGAGTGCTGGTGGTAGAATAGCTGCAACAAAAGAGATGACTCAGCAGGCGTCCCCACGTGGATAAAGAGTCCAAATTCACTCAAGGTGCACCAACACTCAAGTTTCATGGTCATCCGATTTTTGCATGATAAAGAAAAAAACAAAACAAACCTATCTATAAAACCTCTTTGGTTGACGTAATAATTTTTTTAATTAATAAAATATAGATTTCCCAATAATGACATTTGATGAATTGGTCTTTGCATTGTAGTTGTACTCATTTTTTCATTTATTTCATTGAATTGATTGAGAAAGTGTCCTGTGACATACTAGGAAACAAAAAAACGATTGAAAATATTCTGCCACTGAGTCTTTGAAGGAACAAGACAATAATGAGTTTGTATAGAGTCATTTTCTCCACATTAATAGAAAGTACAGGTCAAAGAGTCACATCTCTCTCTCTCTCTCTCTCTCTCTCCATCTCTCGCTCGCTCGCTCGCTCTTTTCCTGAAGTCAACAAAACTTCAAATGAGCCGAGACTGTGACGGCGATGGCTGCCAGCGTGGAAGCGGCCTCAAGCCTGAAAACAGTTAAAGGAGCTTGTGTTCATTACATCACGCCATAAATGGATGAATGACTGCTCAACGTGTCAGCGGCGGAATATATGAGCATCTCTGTGTTATCTTCTCCTATAGTGCAGCCTTGATCTGGTGTCACCAGGGGAATCTGGGGTGATATAGTGGGGGAGCGTAAATCCGTCACGCGGGATTTATGGTACGCCAAGATTATTGAGGAACAACCGGGTCCGAAAAAAAGACAAAACGAGCAAAAAGACGAGAAGGAGGAAGAGAGACAGAGAGAGACAGAGAGAGAGAGAGAGAGAGAGAGAGAGAGAGAGAGAGAGAGAGGGGAAAGGGGAAGGCGCGAGGCGAAAGGAATGAAGAGTGTTGTCTGTGCTGATTACCTGACTCCACTGCTGTGCCATGCGTCTGTGTGGGCTGTGCCCTGAACCCGCGCCAGCTGATTAACCCGGCACTGCTACACTCCCCTCAAGCACTCTCCACCGTCTCTGCCACACTGCATAATCATCCGGCGCAGGGCGGGGAGGTGCCGAGCACGACGCTTGGTCGTGCCACCCTGGCGCTTGGTACCAGACCATCCCACACACACACACACACACACACACACACACACACACAGAGAGTAGCAGCTCAGCCCGGGGCTCAACATGCCACGCAGGGATGAGAAATTGGCACCGTCCGCATTCCTGCCCAGTTTGCCGCATTCCTGACTTTTTTTTTTTCCCCCCCATTTTTTTCATTTCGGAGCCTGCGGACATGCTCGTATCATCGGGGCTGTATTACACCCTGTTATGACACCTCTGTTGATTAAAGCTCCCTTCTCCGTGATGGATGTTGCAGAATACACAGGTGTCATGTTTATTTCCCTCCGCTCAAAAGTTTAAACCCGAGCTCCGTTAAAACTCCTTGGCTGCGCGCGTACCTCCCGCATTCTCCCACTCCAAGAGCCATAATTAACACCACCTTCTGTCAGACGCCTGCGAGCCTTCGCCTACGGTCTGTGCGCCAACTCCCATGTGCGGAGTTTACCCCCCCCCCCCCCCCCCCCCCCCCCCCCCCCCCCTCTCCCCCCCCCCCCCTCTCTCTCTCTCTCTCTCTCTCTCTCTCTCTCTCTCTCTCTCTCTCTCCCATTCTTCTCCCCTCTTCCTTCATGTCTGTGTTTGTGCACAGGGAGCACTCAGCCAGTCAGCCCCAGACAGGACCCTTAGTTAAATACTAAACCATGCACAGGTGGGACTGCAAAACAACAACAGCCCGAGACAGGACGCAGATTTACGACGGCTGGAGGCACTCAGCTGAGAATAGGTCTCCGCTAGAAAATGAACAAATTACACAGCAGTCACCCCAACACAAATGCACACTCAAAAGCAATTTGAGAAATTACAGTTGGGAGGTTTCTCTCCGTGTGTCGTCTATGCAGATGAAAAGTAGCGAACACATTACGGATATGCCCGATGAAAGTGTACCTCGTCATTTCGTCTCAATTTTTCACTTGTCATATCTCATTTGCCTGCGTATGGCTCCGTCGCGCTCACACACACACACACACACACACACACGCGCCGACGCAGACGCACGCACGCCACCGCGTGAAAGCCCAGAGAGGAGCCATTTGATGCGGCCAAATCGGCCCTGAGCCGCAAACACCCGGCAATCACCGCACTTGAATGACAAACTGTCAGAAAGCTCAATGGGGCCCTGACAGGAAGCGGTAACGCCCTGATCATTCTAATACAACACCCCTCCCTTGTTTGTCTTGTAGGAATCTGACAGCAATAAAGTATGTTCCCTGTACTCCTTCCGGAACAATTCTACTTCCCCACATAAGCCGGAGGAGGGGGCCCGGGAGCGAAGCGACCTGCTGAGCGGATCAGCGTTTGGAACTCCGGAGCGCCGCAAAGGAAGCCTGGCAGATGTGGTGGACACGCTGAAGCAGAAGAAGATGGAGGAGATGACAAAGACAGAGCAAGACGGTATGTGTGTGTGGAGTATGTGGAGTGTGTGTGTGTGTGTGTGTGTGTGTGTGCGGAGTGTACGGGCATCGGAATACTTTTTCCTCAGTGTGCCTGATTGTCCCGATTTTCCCCTCTCTGTTTTATTTGATTTCCTGGTTTCCTGACTGTCCGCCCGTGTATCTCGCCGCCTCGGGCGGCGGGAACACACAGGCAGGGAATAGTGACGATACGCTGTTTCCAGTTTGTTCTGAGCCTCGTCCAATGTGACAAAGACTGTGTGGCAGTGCACCTCAGCTTAAGTGTGGTCTCACCCCCCCACCCCCCAACCCCCCCACCCCCCCACCCCCGTGCCAAGTCAAACTCTCAGACTATAAAACTCATAGTGCTGACGTGACGCCAGGAACATTACCTCTTCCTTATTCTGCAGCGCAGGACGTTTTTCACTCCGTGTGCACGCTTGTTCATCAGTGCTTCTAATTAATTCGACACGAGCCGTGAAGATTTCAGAGTTAAGGGGAGAAAAAATAAAAAACCCAAAAAAATAACCAAACTTTCCAGTGATGAGTGCTGGGTCTCTGTCACATACCGAGCCGGGCTCTCCCTCCCATGCACAGCCTGCAGTCTATCAAGAGTGAGGCGGAAAAACAAATATTTGAAAGTGCTGCTGAAACACATCCCCCTTCTTAATTAGGGCTGTAGTAATATAACTACATCCAATCAAATGTTAAACCCCCTTGGGAACGCATGTGTCTCATTTAGTGTCTGGGGAGCTCTTAGCTTAAGCACTTCATCAGATGAATAAATTAGACCTCTGTTAGCCTAAAAATAATTTGCCACTTCCTTTTTAAGTGTTCGTCGGGTGATCTTTCAGATCACAGAATCACGGGCCTCGCACCAGACAAATGTTTAGCCACATCACGATAAGCTGTTTGATTGTTCTGTGCTTTCATCCAGATGCTAAAATATATTTTAGCTCAATAAAAAGAATTAAAAAAGCTTTGACTGGCACGGTAATAAACAAATATCAAAATAAGTGTTAATTTAAAATAATTTTAATGTACTTTGATTAAATAGAATCAACCTTAAATCAAAACTTATTTGTATAAAATTGATTATTTTTTTGAATATTTTACTTTATTCAACCAAATAACATTTAAATTGTTTGATTTAGTCACATTCATTATTACGTTAAAATAAGTATGAAATAGAATTATATGGACATTTTATAGGTAATTCAAATAAATACAGTCATTTAAAGTCATTTTTGCATGTATAGGCATGTAACATTTTTTACAATATAGAAAAAGTGCATATGAGGGTATTGTTATAAAAAAGGACCGGTGTGTAGGATTTGGTGACATCTAATGGTGAAGTGTGCATTTGCAATAATCCAACCAATGTAGGAGAATCTATGGAAGCCCTGAGTTACCATTAAAGGTCAAGTGTATATTTTGTCCATTCTGGGCTCCAGTGAAAACATACTGGTGCAACATGGCGATGTCCATTAACTCCAGATTTTAATATAATGGACTCACTCTTGAGTAATGAAAACAACAATGGTGCTAATTCACTCAGTTTCATTATTTAATATTCCATCGCTGCCAATGGAAAAAAAAAACCCAAACATGAATCTTAGTCATTGGACCTTGAGGTACCTAATATTGGCAGTTGACCAAGAAATATAATTAAACAGAGCTATGGCAGATACTTCCCTGCTCCACTTTCACATTACACCACTGACTGACATGAATATTAGGGGAGTGGAGTTTTCGTGCCCTTGAGCATGGATCCGTCTGCCCGCACCACCTCGGAGGACAAAGTCTGGTCAGTGGGAGAAGCAGCAGCAGCAGCAGCAGCAGCGGCGGCAGCAGCAGTGGCGGCAGCAGCAGCGGTGGCAGCAGCGTGCTACTATAGCTATGCGAAGGAAATAATATATTTCATATGTGTCTGGCGGAGTTGATTCTCAGTACAAGATTGTCAGTGCCCTTTGTAGCGGCAGCGGCTGTTATGGTAATGAGCCCCAGCTGGTGAAGGCTGGTTGTTGCAGTAATTTAAATGGTCAAGTGCAGCTTGTAATCCAGGGCCGTATGTTAGCACAGAGAGGAGAGGGTGCTTTAGAGCGCCATACAGCTGTTTTAATCTCCTGTTAATAATAGAGACCTCGTCTGCCTCATGCACCGCGCATCGCCGCCACCAAAATAAACTCCCCCGTCGCAGGAAATTAGTTTCCCGGCCGCAGGGAACGCGGCAGAGGACGAGAGGCTCGCAGGCTTCCAGCCCGCCCGCCCGTCCCCCAGCCGCCGGAGGAGAGATACTCCGTTCTCGAGAGTGCTCCACGTAGCTTCAGCGGTGATGATCAGTGATTACTGTCAAATGGAGGGAGAGGGAGTCCTTTGCAAACTGCCAAAGGAAAACCTCGGAGAGGCACGGAGCGTAATCTCCCGGCCTTTGTTTACGGAGCGGGACGCGGGCGGGGGAAACCGAACAGGGGCGGGATTATCCTATTACGGCGCAGACAAGAAGGTCGGAGGAACCATTTGTTGTCTTGATGATGTCGCTAATGTGGCACAAGCAACAGATGAGCTAAATATAAGCATGACAACTGTTGTGTCTAATTCTGCTGCTCCGGGGCGGCCCGCCTGCCCGCCTGCCCGCCGGACCGCCGGCCCGTCCGCCTGCTCGGGATCACCGAGCTCCTCAGAGACTCTTCGCCATCTGCTGCCATTCTTCTCCGGGCCGCCTTGTCTGGTCACTGACCTGATGCACCGCGGGTGAAAGTGGTGACCCCGAGTTTAGGGACATTAACACACATGTCATGTGGCCATTCTTGACACTGACTCGCAGGTAAACACGTTCCAAATCTGTTGTGCAGAATGTTCAACGCTCTGATTGATTTGACCTCCTCTCGTCAAAATGGTCTGTTGCGCATACGGACGCAAACATGGTTGTTTGTCGGTGAATGAGCGAGATCGTTACATGAGCTGCAGGACAGATTTCAGACTCTTTCTTTTAAACTAGAGAGTGAGGTGTTTCTGTGACATTTACACTGATACGTATGTGGCTTTAAAGGGGCTTCTCCACACACTGACATGATACAGCAAATGCGCATGGATGTTGCGTTGATACTAGTTGATATTCTATATTTATAAGTATAAAAGTGCAGAGCTTTGTTGAGTGCGATTAGTATGTAAACGTTCCTTATAAGAATAATGGCTGCTTTGAATCGAGTGAGTTGGGTCTTGACTGGACCGAGTCAACCAGTGGTCATTCTCCAATCTGAAACCTGAAACCCTCAAAATTATTAAAGGCAGATGTGTCAAATGTTTTGAATACATTTAAAGAAAATAGGTTTGCTGGTGAATATCCAAATAATGTAAATAATAGTCATATTTTCTCTGGTACATATTGTCTCCTGAGGAGACTGGCCGGTTGTCTCCTTGAGGTGGCATGCTTCATAAATACTGTAACAATAGGTCAGTGTTTTAAATATCTTTCCTCCATACCTTCATCTCCATATATTTTTACCCTTTCACCCTCTCCATCCGTCCACCCTTCCTCCCCATCCTGCGCCTTAAAGTGCTTTAAGTGCTTGTGACTGTGCTAATGAATGAAAATGTTCTCCCAGCAGCGAGCGCTGCATTTAGCTGAATAGTCACCTTTGCTGTAAAAGCTCTATTAGGCCCAGTTGCCAGCAGGGCTAACGATTGTGCCCCATGTTTATTTACTAGGTATTGTAAATGCATTATTTATGGATAAGTCTCCGGACAGCACTTGTCAAGAGTTAAAAACGTCAGTGTAAAGTATTAGGGGAAGAAGAAAAAAAAAAAAAAGAAAGACAAATAGCCACCATTATAAAAAGCCAAGGTGACCTTGATTTGATTCACATGCAATTAGAACAGTTTTATATAATGCACTAAACTATGAATCAATATCTGTGCAAGTCAACACAGAAATACTTTGTGTGTGTGTTCGGTCTTTATGATCGTCCCCAAGACAAGGACGAGTAATTGGGTCCCAGCTTCCTGTATCAGCTCTGGGCTCGGCGTCCACTCGCTGACTCTTTGCCAGGACCACCAGCAGTCAAGTGGATCCTGCATCTTCTGTCATCCATGTGTTACTGAGTGTCAGAGATTCTCCAGGTCCAAACCAGACAAGTGATACATTCCAATGTGTATCATCAATGTCAAATTGTTTCCAGTATTCTCTGAAATAGCAGATTTGTGGGCTTCTATTTGTCAAGTGCTCCTCCCTCATGACAGCAGCAGCAGCAGCAGCAGCAGCAGCAGCAGCAGCAGCAGCAGCAGCAGCAGCAGCAGCAGCTTAGTTCCACGCTGGTGGGAAAACAGTGCCGCATGTGATCCGGGGTCATCCGCGACAAGAACAGGTGTGGTCCGAGGACATTTGACACAGCTGTTAAAGCGACAGTGGACACATTATCCAGATATAAATATCAATAAGCCAACATTTCCCAGGCAGCCAGAGTCACAGAGGGTCAGAAACACTCAAACACCCAAAAGAGAGACCATTGCCCTTCCTGCCTCGCGGCTTTTTTTAGACCGGCTTCAAGGAGATACGGCGGCTGCTCGAGCAGAATATTCAACACCTGGAGCCCTTTGACAGAGTCATGGCTAATTAGCTTAACAAAGGGGGGCCGGGGCACTATTCAGCCACCCCGCAACCCCCTCTCCACCTCAGGTGGAAGAAAAGAGGTCTCCTTATTTCTGCCGCAGGTAACCAAATCATTGCTTACGGCCCATAATGGCGCAACAGGGCGCAGCCATTGCGGATTGACTTCATGGCTACATTGGGCTTATGCGAGTGTGTGACAGCATCTGCCATCGTCACGGAGACACAATTCAGCTTTGACGCAGCTTTCCGACCTGGGGGTCCGCATGTTTCTGTGTACACTGTGAGTGTGCTTAAAAAGGTGCAGTGTGTCAGGTTTTGGTGCAAAAAATGACACAACAATGACATACTGACATTTTGGTCCATTACCCCGAAATGAGCCCAGTGATGAATATCGACAGGTTTAGCTCTCTATGGGAGACGCCATGTTTTTACAGTGGCCCAGAGTGGACGTACCACTGGACACCTTCTGAGTTTTAATGACCACTCAGCGCTACCGTAGGTTCTCCCGCACCCACCTCTAGAGGTCACCACATCGTACACACTGCACCTTTAAATCAGCGTTGACTACAGGGCTTGAGCCACTCTTGCTGATCTCCTCCTCCTCCTCCTCCTCTTCTTCCTCTCTTGTGTTTCGGGCACTTTCATGACATCACACGTGACGCAGCAGTCAGACTACACGTTGAAACAAGACGCCCCGAGGCTGGTGTTAATCACCTGCTCTCTGGCAGGTTGACCCGGGTAAAAAATAAAAAGGTGAACCCGCTATTTGGAGAGTCAAAGAGGCATAAGTGTCTCCCCCTCGCCGCCCCCCCCCCATGGCAAAGTTGTGCATTATCACGGTGTAATGACTGCGCAGTCGGTTGAGTGTGGAGGAGGAGCGATCAGTATTGTGCGCATGGCCCCGGGTCATTATCCTCCATTACAACGGGGCATGTAATGAGATTCAGGGATGGGTGACAGCTTTGGGAGAGAATAGGATCAGCTGTAAGCCCGCGTGGTCTGATTAGCACTGACGAACTCTTGACTCTGTTTTAGCACCGACCCCCGTCAGTGTCGTGGGCCTCGGCCGACTCCGGACTGGGAATCAGATGCACATGCTCAACAGCAGGAACAGTCATTTTTGGATGACAGCGGTAAAATGGGTGACCGCAGACTGTAGTTTTGGTCGACGCGACAATGTCACGTTTAGGTCCTGTAGTTTCAAATAAACAGGTTTCAGAACAGCTATTTCCCCCAAGATACGACTCTAGAGAGATTAGAAAGATGGTTATTTAACTATAAATGGTCAGTTGAGAAGCGATCAGGCCAGAGGGGATGTGATCGCAACTCTGGAAACGCTATGATACGATGCCGCACGACTTCTGGTCATGAATGAAATTAATGGATTTCAAATGCACGACACATTTTACTTTGAAAACCAAAGGGTGAAGGAAAAGGTGTCGAGTTCTGTGCATCCATTCGATCCATTCACATTTTTCAAAATGCAGAGGTAAAAACGTATGGATAAAAAAGGATTTTCAGAAAGAGTGAAATAAAAACACGCTCTAAGGACAAACTGAGTACACCGCAGTATGTTTCATGCATTATATTAAAAAAAGATACCTCCCCCCCCCCAACAGACTGATGCACCTTTTTCCCCTCCTCTCCTCGTTCCCTCCCTTCTCCTCTCATCCCAGCTGCCATGTCATCTGGTTCTGCTTTATCCCACCTAATTAATAGGAATCTTTGTTATAATGATCTGAGCATGAGCCTCTGACTCTATGCATATGCAATGAGGCCTGCGGAGTCAGTTGCCTTGATTGCCGATTTCGAGGCTTTCCTCGCTCGTAGAGCTCAGCGCTGCCGCTGAGTGTAGCATCCTTACCAGGCAGCGGAGGGGCCCGGACCCTCCAGGCAGGACGTACACACACACCCACACACACACACACACACACACACAGGCCACACATCAGTCAAGAACGATCCCTCGCGTGTGCAATGTTCCCATTTCCTTTAATAATCTGTTGTTTATTCTGTCAACATGATTCGAGTGCGCCTCTTGCAAGGAATCCATTTGATCAAAAAGCCGCTTCAGTTTCATGTGTGTGTGTCTGTGTGTGTGTGTTGCATCCTTCAGTAGGGCCTGAAGTGTGTGTGTGTGTGTGTGTGTGTGTGTGTGTGCGCGCACATGTGTGTGTTCTGTCTTGGCCTGTGGCGTGGTGCAGCAGCCCAGCGGAGCAGTGCTCTGGTCTGTCACTTTTGTTTGAATAGGTAATGTAGATCTGTTCAGGCTGAATAGACATGAGCTGGAATCGCTTGTTAAGACACATGATCAAAAGCTGCTCTCTGCTCTCTGCCAATCAACCCTCTTGTCACCCTGTGAAGCAGACGTTAAATAGATTTTTCGGCTGTATGCCGCGGGCAGCCTGCCAGCCTGACATGTGAACTTTCACCAAAAAAGAAAAAAAAGATAAAGAAAAAAAAAGATACCCTGCCCACCACTCACTCTCTCTCTCTCTCCTCCCTGATCTCACTTTCCCACCCCCTTTTCCTTCTTCTCCCCTTCTTCCTCTTCCTTTTCCGATGTGTCCTCTGACATCTTGCGGCGCAAACTTTGTATGAATCAACATTATCCTTTCATCCGATACTTAGTTCAAACGACGTGATTTTTATCCTCATGTCCCGGTCGCCTTTCTTTTCAAAGTTGCAGACCTGAGCCCCAAACTGTCGGTCGATGATTTCGATGGTTTGCCTTAAAGGAGGCGTGTCAAACTCATCTTAGTTCAGGCGCCACAAACGGCCCAATTTGACCTCAAGTGGGCCGGACCAATGAGATCATAGCATAACGACCTATAAACAACAACAAATAAAAAAAAAACATCTTTTTGTTTTAGTGCAAAAAAACGACACTCTGAAAATGTCCACAATTAATAATCTAGTGGCACAGGCCCCCCCCTAGTGTCCCGGCATAGTAAGTGCAGATAAATAAACCAGTCCCTCTACAGCTACTCTGTCATTTTCACACTTTGCATAATTATTTTTGCCTAATTATCCGATATGATGTTTGACACCGACATCTTGAAGACAAGAACTGCAAAAGCTAATCAGAGTGACAAAGTCTTCCGTGAGACTTGACATCAGAATCTAAACTGAGCAGCTTGTCCATTGCTAAATTATCTATTTACTATCTGTTCCAAAACAGAGCCCTCACGGAACACACACACACACACACACACACACACACACACACACACACACACACGTCCCCATAGGATGAGCGGAGGCCAACACAGGTTTCACTTTACACAAGCTAAGATACAGATTCTGTTGCCCCCCTTTTAAAAATGGGAACCCTTTCTGCTGTCTTGGTCGTTCGGATGACAAAACAAGCAGCTGCTTCTTCAATGTGCAATTCTTTGCATTCAAGATCACCTTCCCCACTTCTCATATTCCGATTAGTCAACAGTAGCAACTGCTGCGGAGCATTCCAGGGGCCATCTTCCCCGGGTTTCAGCTGTTGAGCGTGTCCCCCTGCACCGATGCAGCACAAAACGCCCATTGTGACGCTGGCTTACTGGCTGCACAGGAACCCCTTGATAGGAGGAAACGGGTGTCCCTGAGAGACAAGTCACAGCCAGGGTCGCACAGAGCCCTGTCTGTCTCGACACACCCACACTCGCCGCTTGTAGGTGCGTCTCATCCACTGCCATTGTAAGGACGTGAGAATCGAGGGCCAGTAACCGAGCATTGGGGAGATTTGGGGAGAAAAGGGCGAAGGCAGGATTTGCAGTTAAAGGTGCCCTGTGTGAGATTTCAGTCATTTTTGTCACTGCTAAAAAAAATGTACTATACAATGATATACCAACATCTTCATGAATTTATAATCACCTAAATGTTAAAAAAATGTTTCCACTACCTTTAAATGAGCCCACTAAAACATCTACATGAAGTGTTGTTTTTTTCACCAGCCCAGAATGGACATACTAAACAATTTTAAGTATACCATAGGCTCTCGTGTATGTTCAGAGGGGTGATGGATACAAAATGCAACTATACCTCTAGATGTCACCACATTTTACACACTGCACCTTTATAGGTTCACAAGCATTACAAGCCATAGGCAGAAGCAGCTGTCACAAATCTGTGATCTTTTCTCAGCCACTGATCAGATATTATGTGAGGTGACCCAGGTCACACTTTGACCCCTGACCTCTGCTGTGTGTTGTGGG
>JAFBJT010106027.1:83245-106897 GCA_016785325.1 Chascanopsetta lugubris | reverse complement strand
ATATTGTTGTATACCCACCGTAATGTGTGTGTGTGTGTGTGTGTGTGTGTGTGTGTGAGAGTGTGTGTATGTGTGTGTGTGCTTCTCTCTAACTGTCTCCTCCACTCTCCCTCTGTCTATCTGTGCATCTCCTCTCTCTCCCACCATTTTTATTTCTTTTTGATAATAGTTGGCTGTCAGCATCTGGAGACTGTCTGGTCCCAAGACTGTCTTGGGAGCAGAATCGTGTTTTATATTCTCTGCGGGGACAGTATGGAGCCCTATGTATGTAAACACACACAAACAGTGCACTCCCTCAAATGTCCCCTGACAGTCATGGCTGAAGGATGTTGGCAACAGGTGCGCAGTTGGGATGCTACTCTGACAGTGCTGGCAGATGCACTCACCACACACACACACATACACACACACACACATACACAAATACACACAAATATACAAACAAACTAGAGGGAGAGAACTATAGAAAAATAAATAAATTAATAAGATACTGTGTGAGCGCTGGTGACAGGAAGCCGGTCTCGCAGGGCAGCGTGTTCCACTGCAGCTAATTAACCCCAGGAAATAATTGCAACAATATGCAAATGCTGTTTAGATAATTCACTACACTGCCATGCCAGGTAGTCAGTCACTCTGTGGGCTGCTGCTGAGGGTGCAGGCGAAGATAGTGAAGTTGTTGTTGTTGTTGTTGTTGTTGTTCTGTGTGTGTGCGCAGTATATTGGGTGATGGAGTCAGGAGCATTGGGAGGAACTCTTTTGCCACCATGAAGACATCAAACAAAATATGTTTCTTAAATGAAGTGTGTTATTCACGGTGCAACAACCAATGCACCGCTCATTGTCACTTTGACAGAGAAGTGATAGTTTGTCACATATGATGTTTTCTTATTTGTCGACCCATTCTTTCACTTTCTTGCCATTGTTACTTTTTTGGTTTTCACGTTTCAACTCATTTCAACATCAAGGGAATCATTTATTGATCTAAATATCTTGAGGACTGATATTTAGGAGTGTAGGTCATTTTATCCAACTTAATACCTTTTGTGTCTTGATAGATGCAAATGCATCAGATTATATGTATGTTTTAGTTTATAGGTTTATTTAAGTTTATCGTGTCTTTTATCAAAATGTGGATCCCACAAAGGATATAATGCCGTGTGCACAATTCAACAGCTGGAGAAATTCTTCCCTTGCCTCCCACAAAGAATGGCATTTAAACTTTTTGTGTGGAGGTTGTTCACAATGGTGTTAGTCACTTTAACAGCAGTTTCATAAGGGGGCCGTTGGTGTATGTGGTGGAGGAATGCTCTCTTTCAGAATGCAATCTCAGTCTCGGCAGTGATACAAACAGTTTCAAAGATTGTACGTAAAATAAATCACACAGCCCCTCCTAAAGATGTAATGCACTACAGCAAACGCTGCAAGTCAGACGATGTCACTAAAGCGTGGGCGGCTAAGTGGACAACAACAGGAGCAGGGGTTGAGAGAAGAACAGGTGGAATCAGGCGAGGGAAAGGTTGAAGGGATCTAGGGAGGGAGGGAGGAAGGGAGGGAGGGACAGAGGGAGGCTAATGAAATGGGCTTCGCAGATGAAGGGTGACATGGCGGAGGGGAGAGGAGGGAGACTTCAAAGCACTTCCATGCCACAGCCTTTCAGACAGACAACTCTGCTACTACAGTCTGCCGCTGTGATGAGACAAACACACACACACACACACACACACACACACACACACACACACACACAGACCGACAGACAAACAGACATGAGCATATGCACAGACCTGGTGGCAGAAGGGCAGGGCAGAGCAGAGTTGCCTGCTCTTGCATCACACTCTGTGAATGGAAGTGGGCTCTGACACTCCAACCCCCACATGCTAATCTCGCAGTCAACACAAACACTCTGACAGGTTAATTTACCTCGAGACAAACACTGCAACAAAAACACACATCATCATCACACACACACACACACACACACACACACACACCATGCACACAAAACTCATACACGAAGTCTCGTTCGAATCAAAAGCTGTCGTTTATGTAATGTGTCTCTTTTTCTGCAGTAATTATCTCTCTGTAATGATTAACCGTCTCACTTTGTGCAATATAAACATATTTATAGCAACTAACCAGATAGTCAGCGAAGTTACGTCTTCTGTCTTTTACCTCGCATCAATGATTATTTGTTTTGGCATCATGCAGAAGAATTTGACACTCAATTAACAGATGAGAAAATCTGAGCGATCTGTATCTTTATGCTAATTAAGAGTAAAGTGTGTTTATGGACATATCTGTGTGTGTATATATGTATATATATATTTGTATATATATATATATATATATATATATATATATATATAAACGTGTTTGCATGTGGCTGCTTCATACACCATTGTGTGTTTAATCCAGGTTGAACTGTGGAACTTCCTGTGTGAATGTGTTGTCGTTCTCTATTGTGAAGCGGACAGTTTGATAGGAAATCAAAGTCTAAAATCAATGTCACAAGTTCATTAATGGATGCCCTTTTCTCGCCTGTACTTTTACTATTGTACCCCCCTCTGCCGGGATAAGTGCTTACATCTCTGCTTAATTAAACATGTCCTCTAACTGTGTGTGTCTGTGTGTTCAAGCATGCACTTGTGTGTGTGTGTGTGTGTGTGTATGCAGATGAGGACATATATACATAGGTGCGTTTATTCCTGGTTGTGTGTGAATGCGTGCAACACTACCTGTGTGTATTTGTATAGATGCATTTGTGTCTCACCTCTCGCTCTGTTGTTTTCTCCTTTGACCTTCCCCCTGTTGTCTTCCCATTATGCCTCTACTGGTGTATAGATGGATCATCGATTCAGCAACAGGGTACAAATTAAGATTTAAACGTTACGTCTTCCAGGCTATTGAGTTTTACATTTAGGGCATTTGCAATATGCAAGACTTATTGATCTGCTGAAGTGTGGCTCTTTATAGAAATCACCTCGGGCCACTACCAACGTTGGGGTTTTTTTTGTTTTTCTTTCACACCTTTCTTTTGGGCAAAACCCTGGAGGTGCTACTTCTGATGCCGTAGCATTAAATTCCTAGAGTCTGACAACTCTATTGATGTCTGAGTCTCATTACCTGGTCTCTTAATTTCACAGTGATGCTTGTCATAGTTCAAACTCGTAATGTTTCCCTCCACCTGATGTAACATTGGTGTGTGTGTGTGTGTGTTTGTGTGTGTTTTGCAGGAAAACGGCTCCTCCGAGGAACACGCGCTGTATGTGTGGGACAACTTTGTGTCCAAGGCTGCAGCCAAGAATGTCTTCATCGTGGCCCACAGCTACGGAGGGCTGTCTTTCGTTGAGCTGGTGAGTGCTGGAGTTTTCCACTTATTCCTCCGACCTCCCACTGACGAACACAAACCGATACACACAATGCACTCCTGTCAGCACAGTGGAAAATCTGCATAATGTTATTCAATAAATAGATGGAAATAAAACGACTTTGTAATCTTACAGTGGACACATTACCAACACTGCTACAGCACTGCAGTGTGGGTCACCTCAGAGAGAGGGCCAAGTGAAACATGGTGGAACAATTAAAAAACAAATAGCTTTTAGTCTCTGTAAACAATCTGGCTCATCCTTGTCCCTGGGCAGTACCCACCGCCTCTGCTCATCCCCACATCAAGAAGAGAGAGGAAACGCTGAGTAGCTCGATATGTGGATGACATGACGACAACAGTGGCATTGTTAAAGCAGACCTGCTGTGATCCCTCTCTGCCCCAAGAGGAGCAGAGGCTGTGTCAAGAAGATGGTGGGAGGAGTTTCGTGCGTCGGTGTCCCGCTGGGACTTTGCATCACTGATTGACCGTCACCTCAATGAGCACAGTTACCTCGTGCAGAGCCGCACTGAACGTGATGGTGTGACACAGTTGATGGTGGTGACGTTTATTTGTACTCGGCTGCTCTTATTGTGTGTCACTCTGACACTGTCAGCCTGGTGCGGCTCTCCTGTTTTGCTATTTCAATCGAATCACCTTCATCACCAACAGTCACTCATATATGTATATGAATAGTCCTTATGTAATCCCAAGGTTATTGCAGCCCCTGCCAGCTATACTAGCATGCGTATTACATAATGTTAAGTTTGTCTATTCTCTCTCTGATGTGAGATCCAGTGGTTTCTTGATCTGCAGGATTCCCTCCTGCATCCTACGTTGTAGGGGAGGAGAAGGAGGGAAGCAGCACAGCGAGGATGTGGCTAACGGGGGGGAGTAAAGGTGGTCTCTTGTCCCACCGGTGTTTTTCAGGAATATTTTATGTTCTCTTCGTCTTCTTCGTTCTTCTACTTTTTTCCGTTTGGTATTTTGTAATTTTAATTTGGCTGCTAAATATTCATGCAGTGTTTTGTCCGTGACAGCCGCACAATCTCCTGGGCTTTCTGGCACTGTGACGAAGGCTCACTATTCTCTCTATTTGTATCTTTCTGTCTGTGCTCCCTTCAGTGGGAAGGTGCGTGTGTGTGTGTGTGTTTGTGCGTGCGCGTGCATGTGTGCGTGTGTGTGCAGAAGAGGCCTCAACAAGGCTCTAACGACTCTCTTTTATGTGATATCCCTGTCACGCCAAAGCACTCAGACGTATGTGCACATATAGCAGATTCATATAGAGACAATAACGTCAAAACAGAGACTTGAAAGACTCCTTGTGTTCACTCTAAGTTACAGGGTTTTCAAATGTGCCATTGTCAGGTTTCCCCCGAGGCCATCCCAGCCTCCATTGTTTATCAGTGTCTAAACTCCCTTACCTCTCCCAACCTGACATCAGTATACTTGCACCTGTCAGCAAATTTTGCTCCGTCCACACGTATATATAGTATATGTATATTTTTTTTTTTTTTGTGGAGCATTGTTCTTTTTTATCCAACCCCTCTCAAAATGATCTCCACCTGCAGAAGAATGCGCTTCATAGTCGATTCAGCATATTATTGGGGCCAATATTTGATATTTTTACAGATAATCAGTATTTTACATATTGTTTACAATTAAAGTTAATCAGTTACATTGCATCAAATCAGGCCTTCTGTTTTCTCTACACAGTTTGATTGGCTGGACCTCGAATGAGTAACAACCAATCAACAATCAAGATATATACCTTTTCTGTAAATGCATATTGTTTCCAAATATCAGTATTTGGTATCATTACAGGCACAGTGTGTAAGATTTAGTGGCTCCTAATGGTGAAGTTGTATATTGCAGCTCAATATACCTCACCTCACCTCTCTCCCAAACATTTAAAAAAAAATATATATATAGTAGCATTGAATATATTTACTTTGTCCATTCTGTGCTACTTCAAAAACTTGACCGCTCCAAATGGTGGCCTCCATGTTGAGGACTTGCGCTTCATGTAAATATGACGAGCTCATTCAAGACTCATGAAAGGTAAACCTGCCAATTGAAGTGATTTTACACATAGAAAACATTAGTATGATTATTTTCTGACATCAAACATGGAAACAATTCCCCCTCAATTTCACACACTGGCCCTTTAACTACAACCAATATTGCTTGACCCCTACCTTATATCCACAGAGCAGCCACTCTACATTTTATACTGGCTTTATTCTATTCTCCCTCACACATGCACACACACACACACACACTTAAAAGTACACACACACACACACACACTGACGCACACACACCATCTACTTAATTGAGGAGAAAGTGGTCCAGCGGGACGGGATGGGAGGTGTGTGCGCATTGGCAGGCGGGTGGAGAGCGGAGCCTTGCGGGATGAACCGTTTGACACATGAGAAGACCCAGAGAAAACAAGCTGTCTGCGGGTTAATTACCGCTCCCCTCTCCCTGCAGTTAATAAATACATTTCTGATCAAGCACATCAAAAAGGGCCCCGCCATTAATTTCTCCCACTCGCTCCGGAGCATGTTAGCCCCTGTTCAGAGTGCTGGAGTGTTACATTGCAATTTGATTTCTTTTAAAACACTTCACAGTGTGTACCAACTAATTATAGATACATCAAAGAGCGGCTAAATGCCTTTGAATGAGAGAAAGACGGGCTCACGCCGCAGGGGGAGGGGCGCTTTCACCACAAGTCACCCGCCCACCACGCCCATACGCACACACACACACACACACACACACACACACACACACACTTTATGTGCCCTTTTCCCCTTTGTACCATTCTACAGATATCACAGGATCCATCCATCTCAGTTGGGTTTTCCGCACTTCGGTCCTCCTCCTCTGTCTCTTCCTCAGAGTCTGTTGTCTCCGCTGACATCTGTTTTCATGCTTGGCCAGCCTCTTCCTCCTCTGCTCCTCTTCCTCCTCCTTATGTAGCTTTAAAGGACGAGAGGAGCCTGATATTGTGCACTCATACGTAACATGCACACGCTCATTTAGGTTCACAGGTTCACATTATGCGTTCATCACCCGAGGACACGTTCTCACCCGAGAACGAACCTGAGAGAGAGAGCGAGAGGGAGGGGAAAGGGACCGAGGCGATGGAACCACACTGAATTGGGTCCATCTCTCCTTCCGCTCAGCCCGTCTTTTTCATCTTAAGGTGGGGGTGAGCGTTTAAGCGGCGGCGGTGGTGGTGGTGGTTAGGTCGAGGAAGGGTTGTCTAACCCACGCTAACCTTCCTGCTCACAGAGTGAAAAAGGACCCCTCTCATTGGATAGGACTGGGGGGGGGGGGGCAGCATTATATAAGGTCTTATGTAAGAATGCATCTGTCTCCCAGTACACAAATGTGTGGGTGCCAAGCAGACAACCAGCCCAGCCGCCACAACAGCCCTTCAAACACACGAGTGCAGCGTGCAAGTGTCCTCCACGTATATACATACAGCGCATGCCTGCAAAGTATCTGCCGGTACACTTTCAGGATAGCGCCATCTGTTTCAATCTATAATGAATATAGCTTGTTTTCTCGCTGCCGTCCTTGGTTTGGTTGTGTGTGTGTGTGTTGTGTGTGTGTGTGTGTGTGTGTGTGTGTGTGTGTGTGTGTGTGTGTAAAAGTTGTGGCTCGGTGTCAGATGTGGGAAGAGATGCTTGAGGTGAGACAGACAGATATGGAGTTTTTCGCTCCTCGTGGACTCAAGCGTTGCACCGGTGTGTGTGTGTGTGTGTGTGTGTGTGTGTGTGTGTGGAGGATGAGAGAGATGAAACACTGCTGGGTGAATCAGACTCGGTTGCAGGAGAAGTTTGTTTTACATCGCTCCGAGTAAAAAAAAAAAAAAAGACTACATATCCGGGGCCATGATACATATCAACCTTACACTACATGAAAGGTGTTTAGTTTCTATAGTCTAGGCCAGTCAGTGCATTGAGGACAGCAAGTTTATCTCAGCTCCACTTTGTTTATGTCTCTTCAGATTCACTCGTTGTAACACATGCAACATGGTGTGTGAACTTCCCATAGAGTCTCACGCTGTTTCCCTGTGTTCTCCGACTTATCTGTGTTACTTTGTTTACTTTAGATGTTTTAATTAAACCCTTTTCCAGAATCCACTCTGCATTTCTTAACGTTTTGTCTCGGTACCCCCGAACTCTCCCTCTCTCAGATGTTGTGACCCTCAGGGCAGCGGCGGTGCCAACTATGCCCTCTGTGCGGGGTTGTGGGTCTGGCAGTGGTCTGTGCGGCTCCATGACTGGCATGGTAACAGTGCAGCGAACACGCGGTGCTGCGCACAGCACTCTTGTTTTCCACACGGCGTTCCTCATGAATCATTCAAATGGACCATCATATACATTCAACGTTTGTATCATGTCAACATTTCTCATTTTAGTGGAAACAGTGAAATGTCTGTTCTTACCCTTTTGATTGTGCAGAACCTTTTTAGTAACAATCTTTGGTGCAGAGTGAAATCAGAAACATTTGTCGGTTTTTCTTTTAAAATCAAATCTGAACCTGCTTCATAACTATTCTCGTGTTGATTACACACATACTTGAAAATGAGCTGAATTGCTGTTGTGTTATCATGCCAGCTATATCAGAGGTCTCTTCAGTAACTGGCGAAGTCTTCCGGCCCAAGTTCAAAACTTTTCAAAATAAAAGTGCAATATAAAGAAGTGACAAACTATATCATTTGCTTTCACTATGAAGAACACAGAACATAGAACTGCTTCAGAGGAAATCATCAAAACAAGTGCAACCTGTGAATAGACAAACTGAGAGTACTTTTTAATGTGTTTTCATTTAGCATATTTAGGAATAAGGACATTGGTCTTTTGATGCCAAGTTTTAGGGAGCAATAATGGGATTGTGTGCAGATCTTGGCCCTTTGGTAAAGTCTTTTTCAAAATCCGGACTCGGATTTTTGATTTTGTGTTTTGATTTTTCACACGTCAACACGGGGGAGAGAGGGAGAGAGAGAGACTTTGCATTTTGCAAAAAAATGTAAAGCCTCTGAAAATGTAATTATTGTATCAGCATATTGAAAAATGAAAAAACAAATGCTGCCTGGTCCACAAATGTTATTTTTTTCTGCTGTAGTTTCAGTAAATATGCACACACACAAACACACACACACACACACACGTATGACTGAAAGTTCCATTGACTTACAATGAATTCAAAATGGCGGCCTCCATAAGAGGCAGGTGTATGTCATCATGTCATGCTCTTTCACGGCTAGATGTCCCTAAAAATTATCCCTTTAAATAATATTGCCTTAATATCGTATCGTTGCCGTGACCTCCATATCGTATTGTGCATGCGTGAGATTTACGTATGGTTACACCCCTACTTCTCACCGTACCTTAACAGTCAGACTGAAAAAAGCTTGGACTTTTCCTTTAAGCCGTGTCAAACAAACGTCCAACTTTACATCAGCGTGTACCTTAGATACCGGGGGAAGCATTAGTTTAACCTTCACCTGAGTTCGTCAGCACGCTGGGAAAAAAAATAAGATAAATAACACTTTAATTTGTTGACAAAATCATCCTGGCTGAGCAAAGTGCCGCACGCCGGCTGTGAAAATCCCCTGGTCTCATGTTGTATGCACATCCTGGCCGCTTTAGTCAGTCCACCCCGTCTATTGCTTCTGGAGGGGATGAAGACAAGGTTTGTTTTTATCTCAAGGTTCTCCATAGCTGCCGGGCTTGGACACGGCGCGGTTTCCTGGGCGAGCGTTGGTCCGTCTATATTGGCAACTTGGTGCGTGTTTGTTATATGGGACTGCGTGTGCACGTTATGCATATGTGCATGTGTCGCGTGTGCTCGTGTGTCAACTCGACCCCGGTGAAGCAGAGCAGCTCGGCGGAGAGCGGCTATCAGAAAGGAGAGGAGGGAAGGTGAGGTGGAGAGGGTGAGGGGAAGAGAGGGGCGTAAGAGGAGGAGAGGGTGAGAGGCGATGATAAATGGCTGGGGCACGCTAGCAGAAATTAGTGGAGCCGTATGCAAAGCTGTGGCATTTTGTTTGATGTGAAACAAAAGGACCACCATGACACAAATGCCTGCCAGCCAAGCACAGCAGGGCAGCAGCCCTCAGGACATACACCATCACCACTGATGCTGTGTGTGTGTGTGTGTGTGTGTGTGTGTGTGTGTGTGTGTGTGTGTGTGTGTGTGTGTGTGTGTGTGTGTGTGTGTGTGTGTGTGTGTGTCCGTCCGTGCGTTTGCACTTATGCATGTATGCGGTAATGCATGCATATCATTCATGATTCCATTTTCTACTTCTGTCTATATTGTGTATATTATCCCTCTCTGTGTTTTTGTGCTTCCACTCGTGATGACAGACAATGGCCGGCCCTTTGTGCGCCATGAAAAGACGTGGTGTGTTCCTCGGAGCGGCTGCGGCATATTTGCTCTATTAAGCAGCTGAAATATAGACGTCTAATTTCTTTGTGAATGAATAGCATCTTAGAGAGTGGCTCTCCTCTTAACATAAGGATGTAAATTGAACTGTTTAAATGTCACGGCTAGCAGGCTGATTTGATTTGAATTGATTTGCTTGTTTCTGCAGGAAAAAAAAAAAAAAAAGAAGAGGAGGAAAAAAAATAGACCTTCCTTGCCAAACCTTAGCTGCGCTCGCTGGCTGCCACAGATAGACCAAGGTCTTTCTTTGCACCTCAACAACACATTGTAGGGCGTCTGAATTCTTCTATCTGCTGTGATTATGTACAAATGGCCTTCATTTGCCATCCATTTCAAAGCTGTAGTGTGGCATTGTGACGAGAGGCAGATGACGCAGACCAAATTACAGCGGGTTTGCTGCCTGAAAAGGATACTCGCACAATGGGCTTTGTGAAGTATTCCCTTCAATACGTCGCCATTATTCTCACCTTTGTTGGTGTTTCTCTCAATGTTTCAGGAGCATCTCTGCTTTCTAGATTACATTTGGGCTGCCGAGGAGTGGGCGGCTGGAAATACTTCACTCCTGCCTGCGTAGTACTATTCCGGAGTAGTGTCTTGAAAAATTGATTTCGATTTCCTCTTTCATTCATTGCATTTTTGTCATCGCTTCCCTATTAATTTTGTCTGATTTCACTCCGGTGCAGTGGCTGTCTAATTTCTTTCAGTTTGGCTGCTCAATAATATTTCTATAACCTTGAGGGCAGCAGCCTGTGCCCACAAGGCTGAACACAATTGTCCAGTTTGCCAGAATCCAGAATGCATCTCATCCATCCACCATGTTCCCTCCTTTTTGTATCATGTTTACTGCTGGCATTTCCTTATCGTCTGATTTCCTCTTAAAAAAACAAAATGAATGGATATAGGATTGAGCTTGACTTGTGTGACATCATGTTTTTGCATGTTGTTTCCAAAATAAAAGTTCAAAATCAAGACATTGATCATCATGGCTTTTAACACAATTGTCCGAAAGTTAAATCCACATTATTATATGGGAAAAGTGCCGAATCAGGATTTGTAATATTACATGAAGACAAAGAAATGACTGCATTTGGCCAATTAGATGCATCGCAACAACTGATAGAAGAATTGAAGCAAAAAAGATGTAATGGCTAAACGTTGGTACTACAACTTGTTTGTGTCAAATGGTGCCATGTCATCAAGAGACTTTTTCGCCATGAGCTACCATTGAGAAAAAGACGTGGAAATATTTGCATGAATGTTTTTAGGTTTATCAACTGCTCAGTGAGATTACTTGCATATTTCTATACACTGTCATGAAAGGGCGTTGGAGCCCTGGGAATAAAATAAGTTAATGATAACCAATCATGCACGAGTACAAACAGAAGTATGACACTGTGTCTGACTCTGTATCTATAGTTCTTCTGATTCACTCCCATTGCTTCTGATTGGTCAGATCGCTTCCTGCATTTGTCCTTGGAGCCAATGCCAATACATTTTCTTTGCAGCCATTAGTGAGTTTTAGTGGGTGTTTGCGGTTTGAATACATACCAGTCAGTTCATCAACTGGATCAGGAGATCATTTACTTTTACATCGATTGACAAGAGTCTTTGTATTGTGTGTTGGCGCTTTGGAAACCATCCGTACGATGGTAATACCTTGGACACCAGTGTCGGCTCACTGTTGTCTCCCCTTGTTGAGTTGTATTCAGTGAGTGAAGAGATACAGTGGATGCTCCTGCAGGGCTCACAGAAGGATGGACTGTCAAGAGAAGCTCTCGGGGAAGCCACTCACTTTGCCATCAGTCTTTCAACAGCTGTTTCCCATAACTTAGTTTCAGGAGTACTGCAGGTATGAAGCACATATATATATATATTTATATATATATATATTTATATATATATATATATATATTTGTAAAATGTTACTTGTTTCTTATATTTCTCCAAACTTTTGTTCTTCACTTGAATGGTACGGGGTTAAAAAGGTCATCTGAGACATATCCAACAACCAAGGGCGAACCAAGGCTGTACTTTCATTCCCAGCCCTCTTAAACCATATGTATATATACACACAACACACACACACACATATATGCAGTATGTCTGGTTGTGTGTGTGTTTGCGAGTGCATGTGTTTTGATTTTAAGTCCTATAATATACCCAGAAGCCCAGAGGCAGATATAGAGTTGTTGCTTTCACCTCAAGCTCTGACACTGGAGTGGTCAATACGCTTCAGGAGCGTCTGCATTGTGGAAGAGCCCATATGTGCCTTTTACCGCTCGTACAGATATTCCATATTTCTGACTTTCACTGGAAGTCAGTAGTTTGACTACAGAGCTGTCTGTCTCCCTTCATGACCAGTTCACTCAGGCGCTGTCTATCACTGTGCTTTCAGATCGGAAAGTTATGCATCTATATTGTCTAATTGAGTTGTGCATGTCGTCTAATTGATCCGTGACTGATGATAATGTGCGTATATAACGGTGTTAGCAGCTGTTTGTCGTCGGTCTCATCCAGACCTTGGTCCACGGGTTCCAGATGACCGAGCATGCTTTCACTGGGTCGCAAAATTCACCCACTCTTCCTCCGTTCTTCAAAAACGCACCCATGTTGCCATGGTGACGTAATTGAAAATCATTACATCTCAAACAAGCATTGTGGAGGTGACTATTCATAAGTCTCTCACCTTTTTGTCTCTGTGTGTGTTTTTTCCCCCCCCCCCCCCCCCTTCTCCTTTGAAAAGGAAGTGAGAAATCCATCTGTCCTCAGCGCATCATTGTGCCGAGGCTCTTTCTAATCTCCCCGGTCCCTCTCCGCCCACCCCCGTACCCCACCTCTTCAACGCCGGGGTCCTTCTCGCCACTTTTATGATATAAGGAGCCGAGCCTAGTTGAAGTTCATTTGAGTTCAGTTAAATCTTGAGGGATTCATCATTACATATTTACTGGCTGAGGCTGATCTTGCTGTAAGGTTCTACCCTCGTCCCATTGATCTAGTGCGCATGTTCACTCCTGAGGTTACGGGACGTGCCTCCATTTGCATAAGGCCCTGGGCAAGGTTCTTTCCACCATTGATTGGCCTGTCCATGAGCGCCCCGTGCCTTCTCACATTGATCACTTTGTTTTTTCCCGGAGACAGTGCTACTCAGAGTTCAGCTGCTGCACCGGCATATCAGACCAGCCGGAGGAAGAGAGAGAGGAAGAGGACTGAAAGTGAACGAGAGAGAGAGAGAGAGAGAGAGAGAGAGAGAGAGTGGGAGTCAGAAGGGGTTGATGGAGAAAGTTTGGAGCTAATATGTTGATATTTTTTGAATGTACTTTGGATTTTGACACGGGTTGAAAAAAAACCAAACAACAAATCCAGCCGCCCTCATGTCCTCACTGCCTCAGCCCATGAGCTACAGCGGCTGCACGAGAAGTTTGAGGCAGTGCGATGATGTATGATGAGAGTATGTGCACATCATTGAATGAAACACATGCAAATCACTCAAAAGTAATCCCTCTACATAGATCTGTAACCCTGCTTTCTTCTTCAATTATTATGTATGTGTTTGGGACAAAGAAAGATCTGCCCCCCCTCCCCCTCTTTGCTGTCTGTTGTTGTTGTTGTTGTTGTTTTAAATGCCTGTTGACCACTCTCACCTTATTTACCTTTGACCTCACACCTGCATGTATAATCTTCCCTCTCATCACCTACTCCTACCAAGCGGTCAGGGCTGGTCAAGGTATCTATATTGTCTGTCTTCAATAAACACACGCGCACACACACACACACACACACACACACACACACACACACACACACACTTTAGAGTGGCTCTCTTAACATAGCAACTCAACTCAATTTACTATTCTTAAATAATCATCCCATTCACCTCATTATTACCTTCCAGTTCACGTGTTTGCGTTTCCTTCCCGTCTCATTGTTTGCGTGTTTGCGCCGGCGTCATTGTGTGTTCTTCCAGCATGGCGTCAGCCGTGGCGCAGGGCTCAGACTCCCATGATGCACCTCTCCTCTCTTTGTTCTGCCATGCGAGAGCAGCGTGCGGCTTTGTCTGCCTCCCTCGTTCCTCTCGGCTCGTTGCCTCAGAGGCAAGGTCTCGCTCCCTTTCCCTCTCCGGCGCTTTCGGAGCTTTCCCACTCTTTCATTCACTCTTTAGCGCCCGTTGGGCATTCGCCGCTTTCTTTTCTTGCTCCTCTCTCGCTGCGTTTGACGCGTTTTATGTGCCATCTTAATTCGCAATGAAACTCACTTCACTCGCCCATTCTTCCTTTGCCCCTTGCCCCCGTTGTCAATCCACTCCACTTGTCCTTTTTTTTTTTTAAAGCTTACTTGGTCACAGCCCGACATCTCCTCTCTCTCTTAACGGTCATATGTAAACTAACGTCTCCTCATTTATCTCCTGCCGCACACATATACGCGCTCCCTTCTTTCCTCTCCTCCCTCTCTTAACCTCGACTCAACGTTGCCCTTTCATACTCTGCATGATGCGCTAATCCTTCACCCAACATTGACCTCACTTCTCCGTCATTCTGTTTTTCTCTATTTTATTATTTTCAATCATCCATCTAAAAACATACATTTTTAACACTAATCACATTTCAAATGTATCCCTAAGGTTGTCTATTTTATGAAAAATTGAATAGTGACCCCCCCCCCTCCCCCCTTTTAATTCCTTTTAGCACTATCCTCATTATGTCCTTCCTTTTGAGAGGATGTCACTTTTTTGCTTTTTCCTATTTACTTGCTTTTCACTCCGGCCCCTTACACTGGCCGCCTCTCCCTCTGTGTTGCCTCGGCGCATCCACCTGCTGTGTGTGGGTGTGTCGGCCGGTTACGACCCAGGTCACCTTCAGCAGAGACATGATCCGAGCGGCTGACGTGAGGTTTGAATGTGGCGGCGATGACATGTTGACAGCTCCAATGAATCGCTTGTCACATGTCACCCCCGCCACCGCGCTTGTTAATTCTGCCATAAGAATGCATCCGATGTAAGTGAGGGATCCTGAGGATGGACGTGCGGGTACCACTCCGATTTTACTCCTCTGTTTTTTCTTTCTTTCTTTCCTTTCTTTCTTTGCCCTCCTCGCCATGAATGGTCTCATTCTGCCGCCAGTGCAAAGAGGAAGAATAAGCATTAGGGGCTGAAAGGAGAGAAAAGTGTTGTTTGTGAAAAGCTGTGCCGGAGCAGCAGAGGCGGATCCTGGTGCAAATGTCAGCGAACCCGCTGACTCCAGGGTTGAAGTTTAAACCCTGTCTTCCTCCTCGGCTTGTCTTCGTCCCGTCTCCTCTCTCTCTCTCTCGCTCTCTCTCTCTCTGTCTCTCTCTCTCTGTGTCTCCAGCCAGACCCGCCTCCATCACCCTCTATGTTGCTTCTCAAGGTTTATTCAATGGAGTAATCTGTGCTCCAGATATCAGGGTCACAACATTCTCAGTGCATCACATACGGCTTATTTGCCGCACACGTGGGATTGATAGCAAACCGAAAACACACAATCGCACACTTGGCGCTTGAAACGCCCCATTTCTATACATTCAGTTGATCCATTTCTAACTCTACTGCCTTTTGATACTCATGGAAAAGCTAGTTTGAATCCATTACAGCAATCTTTGCTCTTTTTTTATTTTCCTGAGGTGTGTTTTAGTTATGTACCTGCTGTAAAACATATTTAATTTTTTAAGCCCGGAAAGCTGACAGTGAAAAGAGATGAACTGTTTTATGTGCCATTTTAAGGCTTTATGTGCTGTGAAATACGATGGGGGGTGGGGGGGGCGGGGTTATGAAAGAGCAAAGAGGAAGTGAGAAGAGGAGCGAGCGTGAGAGACTCCGGGCGTTTGATGTCTTCGCCGGCGAGGCGCTGAATGCTGAACTCGCTGAAGGAGCGCGGGCCTTGTTTCACGCTGCGAATATGAAGCCGGGTGCGATGTCCGAGTAAAATGCAAAACACACACTCAGGTGTTCACACATTTCTGTCATGGGCTCACTCTGATTATTTTTCATCCTCGCTCATAAGCTTCTCTCTGAAACACTCGTTCGTCATCTCTTGCAAGTTTTTTCATTTCTCCCCCGTCATGTCACTCATTAGTCCGCGGTTCAAGCTCAGATCAGCTACCAGGCCACATTGGGTGGCTTAGTTATTCATCCACCGCGTGTGTGTGCATGCTTGTGTGCGCGCGCGCGTGTGTGTGTGTGTGTGCGTCCCGGTCTCATATATATTCCACTTTCCTATTAGATGGCTTCACACTTGGCGATTCCTCCGGACTCCTCTGACATCAGCTTTCATGCATGGCCTGCGCGCTCCTCTCTCCTTCACCCGCTCACTCCTCCGCTCCCTCGGCCTCGAATATTAAAAACATCTTGGTCATGTCAGACATATTTTCATGCCGCCCCCCGCCCCCCCCGTCCACCGCCCCCCCCGTCCACCGCCACCTATACTAGTTAACATCTACCATACCCTCCCCTGACCCCCTCCACACCACCCCCCCCCGCCGCCCCCACTTCCGTCCACCTTCCATCCTCGCACTTTGACTTCCATCGCTTCCTCCTCATCCCTTCGCTCCCTCTGCACTCCCAGCATCCTCCCTGTCTACCTCACCCCTTGTGCCCTCTGTGTGATGGCACTTCTCCCATGAATCCAGCCTCTTCACCTCTACCCTCCCCGCTTCACTCTACCTCTCCCCCCCCCCTCACCCCCCTCCTGTATGTGTTTTCCTGGCCTCTTTGCAGGGTGATGCTTAGTTGATTTGGTCTGATTTCGCTTTGATGAAAACACTAGGGGGCACTGCCTGTCCTTTGTTCCCTTTGCAGGCTGGGATGCATGTGCCATTCTGTAAGAGTGTGATCCGCTTGCGTGTGTGCACGTGCGCGCGCGTGCATGTGCGCGCACGCTCGCTCGCTCGCTCCCTGTGCACGTGCTCCTGTTTGTGTTTGTTTTTTGTTAAAAAGCAAGTCCCCTGTCTGTAATGGATGACACTGATCTGCATCCAGACGGACAGACAGGCGGGCAGCAGGTCTCTGGTGGTCACCGGGAGCTACCACTCTGCACCCGTCCGTAACCCCCCACCCTCACCCTCACACACACACACACACATGTCCCCCCCCACCCACCCCCCCCCCTGTTTCTGTTTGGACACCCATGCCCCCCCCCCCCCCTGTTTCTGTTTGGTCAACCCAGGGGTGCGGGTTAATGAAAAGGGCTCGGACCACCGAGAGGAGCGACAGTCATCTCACAGACACCTCTGCTCACCTCCGGCCCTCTGAGACCCACTCTCACCATGACAGCACCCCGACCCCCACCCCTCCTCCCTTCTTCCCATCTCTCTCTCCCCCACGTTGACCCTCCATCCCCACTGGGTCGCCACCATGTCGTCTGGCTGCACGGTGGCCGCCAAAAAACACAGCTCCTTGCCCATGCAGCGTGTCACTACACAAAGGTAGATCAACTGAGAGAGAGTGAGTGTTGTGTGTGTTTTTTGGGGGGTTTTCAGAGCGGATGACAGTTTTTGTGTTTGAGGAAAACGGACGGACCATGAGAAGGACTGCCCTGTTCATCCAAACAAATACCAATTCAGAACAAGGGACCATGGGTCTATTGGGGCCGGGGCTCAGAAGAGGGGCCCCAAATAAAAAAATGTAAACAATCAAAAAACTACACAAGAAATCTGGAGAGGAGATGCAGAGGAGCTGCCCCTTCTCTGACACTCCTCTTGTTTACCGCGCATAATTCGCTCTATACAATTAGCCATTACTTTTCCACTGATGATTGTCTCTGAGGGAAACTCAGATTTATTGATTTGTTGTGGGATATTCTTCTTTTTTTTTTCCTCTCCTTTTTTTTTTCCTCCGGAGGTAAGGAGACAGCTGATGAGAGATGTTTGATAGTGCTAATTGGCAGCTCCCGTCCATGCAGTGTGTGCAGTGTGTGGTGGGGCTGGGCGAAGTGAAGCGCCGCTATTGTTTAGAGGTGTCAAACCCAACACAGAACAAAGAGGACAGGAGAAATGTGCTGCGCTTGCCTATCAGGCAGCTAAACAACACACACACACACACACACACACACACACATATATTACATATGGATGAATGCATATGTGTACATTCATGCACATACACACCACGTTATACCTGCAGCCATATTCACCGGCGTGGGCTCTCGCACTCGTGCACACTCCCGCCCGCACACACACACACCTACTGTCACGCAACGTGCACACTCTCAGACAAACAGGCTGGAAATGACAAGATAATCACCACAATTCAAACTTACCTTCAGCTCTGGGTAAATGCCTCTCTCTGAGATAAACTAATAAATATACTGTTTTCTTTTCAAATGTTCCCCACTGAAGCCCCTAATTACCATACAGTGACAAAGACCTGACAGAGGTGTAATAGTTAAAAAGGTAATTTGACTACAAGTAGGAGTTTGGGTGGGGAAAAGGGTCAGCATGCACCCCCCTCCCCCCTCCCCCCGCCTTCACACACGCCTCCCCCCCCACCCCCCATCTGTCTCTCTCCTTTTTAATGGTTTATTCACGCTTTTTTCGAGGACTTTTTTGCGTGATTGACTGACAAGGTCTTTTTCCGAAATAGCATCTCCAGTAATGAGAAATAATTGACTCCCTAATCAAAAAAAGGGTTCATGGAATCCACAAACCCAACTGTAATCTTCTGTGGCATTTCCAGCAGAATTGACAGTCCTCATAGCTCCAGGCTCTATACCACTTTGATTTAATTGCTTTTTTTATAAGATTAATAATATACTTTATACTGTATTGTGTGTGTGCGCGCGTGTGCATGTTTGGATCGTGCGCGCGCTTGTGTGTGTGTGTTTGTGTGCCACTCTCTTCTCTCAGGCTTTGTTTTTAATCAACAATATCACTTGAAAAGCTCTTCAACTGGCGTAGTACTTTTTGTAAATTTTACATTTAATTCATTAAGGGAATCGTCATGGTGATTTCATGATGTACTCCAGAGTACATCGCAGCGTTTGTTTTGCACTGTGTTTTTTTCATTTTTTTATTAAACAATATTATGAATCACCGTGAAAGAATAAGAGAACAACAACAAAAGTAGATTAGTTTACACAAGTGTCCTTGAGTCTTTTTTGAAATATTATTGTCTCCTTCAAATGCTATAATAGTAATAATAATAATATAAATAATAACAATGATAATGATAATAATAATAATAATAATTATTGAAATAATAAAAATGATAGTAACAACAACAAAAATAATAGTGATAATTATGAAATTCCGAATCTTAATATCTCTGTGTGGGATGTCATTCATTTTATTGATTTAGTTTTTGTATACTTTATTTACTTTGTGGTGTGAATACAACCAAGTTAAAACTTTAGAATGTTTAGTTTAAATTGTCCCCTTACCATGGGATTCAATTTTTTTTATTTAAGGCTAAAATACAAGTTGTATTTATGATAATTCTGCTTCAGGAGAAGAACATTCTGATATGACAGATGAAATCATTCTAATAGGTTTTTGTTTTTTTAAATGAGCTAATTGAATTGCTTTTTATTTTGTTATACCCTTCATAAGTATTCCTTTTAAAAATCTTTTTTTCATTCGCACGTCTTTATTTCCTCAGGCATGAAAATAATCATTTTAGTGACCATGCCTTGAGAACTACAAAGTTTTTACAAGACGGGGCAAATTAACTTGTAGCTTCTCCCAGTCTGTCCAATTTGTAATATGGCCTCAACCCCTTCTCTCTCTCTCTCTCTCTCTCTCTCTCTCTCTCTCTCTCTCTCTCTCTCTCTCTCTCTCTCTCTCTCTCTCTCTCTCTCTCTCTCTCCCTCTCTCTCCCTCTATTCCTTACTCTCTTTTCTGAATCATCTTTCCTCTCGTTAAAAAGCTGCTTTAAATCATGGCTGGTGGCAATGAGAAGTTAATTTCAGATTGTTATATATTTCCATTAATTTCTCTTGGCCTTATGTCGTTTTCCCTCCCTCGCTCCCTCCTTTCAGTGCAGTGGATCACAGAGACTGTTTTTTTTTTATTCTTATTCTTCTACTTTTTCTTATTTTTCTTTTTGCGGGGGCTCTCTTTCCTTTTTACCCCACGGCAAGCAAATATGAAGGAGTGGAGGATGATAACTGAAGGGAGGAAAACTCTCTTTGTCCCCCCACCCCCCACTCACACACACACCTCCCCTCGTTCTTCCTCCCTCCTCCTCCTCCTTCTCCTCTTCCCCTGAACTTTTTTTTTCTTTTCGTTCCGCGAGCCGCTTCTCACTTGGAGACGGGTCGAGTGGCCCTAGAAGTTTGTACAAAACACCTCCCATGAGAATCCAACTCCTGCAGCCCTGAAGGTTCACACACACACACACACACACACACACTTACTCACTCACACACCTGATTTGCCAGTACTGTGCGGAGCAGCAGGCGCCTCCAGATTTGTTGTTTTTGTTTCATCTTGCCTCGTCCTCCTCCTCTTCCTCCCCCATTCACAGCTAAGGTGAAAAACAGTCCACTGAGATATTTGGTAGATTTTTTTGCTATTAGCATGCTGCACCTTTTCTCTCTCACACACACACACACACACACTCACACACACACATAAACACACTGTAACTGGACTTCATGTATTGATTTGTGAGGCATGAAATTAGATTTATATGGATTTGTAGACAAGAATGAAAAAAAAAAGTGTATGAGTGTCTGGAAAAAAAGAAATTGGAATTTCTCAGTGACAACAAGAAGGTAGGAAATTCAGACAGTGGTTAAAGTCCTGCTCTTCTTCTACCCGGCTCTCACGAAGCATTTAGAGGAGATGAGCTACATTTCCACATGAAATCTCTCACTGTACCCCAATTTAGAAATGTTGGCTCAGACGGCAACACTGGGCTCAGTTAGTACAAGGAATCAGTGTTTATCAGCCCCCAAGGCTGTGTGTATCTATGTGTGTGTGTGTGTGTGTGTGTGTGTGTGTGTGTGTGTGTGTGCACGTGTGTGTGTGTGTGTCTCAGAAATGGACAGCAGTACCCGATGGATATTTAACACATTAGCTTTGGCAGAGCTGAGAGTGGTGTGAAAACACACTGATTTCCTAAGTGGCAATCATATCAGCCTTGCCGTCAGAGAGGCAGCCGAGAGCAAACATCTGTGTGTGCGTGTGTGTGTCTGTGTCCGTGTGTGTGTGTGTGTGTGTGTGCGCGCATGCGCGCGTGTGTGTGTGCCCTAGACCACGCACACAAACTGTTTTAGCACATCATTTAGAAATTAACTCCATTTCTGCTTTAGATTTGTTTATTATTGTGTGTTGATTCACCATTCAACCATAATCAAGTCTGTTTGTAATTTGGTTTCCTTTTTATTCAAGAGTCTGTTTCCTGTTACTTCTTTCATCTAGTTTCTAAATGATTTTTACAGTATAATGTCATTTTCATTTTTATACCTGTCTTTTGGTCATTCCCTCATTATCTCGCCTTGGGTTTCCATCTTTCTTCCTCTCTCTCTCTCTCTCTCTCTCTCTCTCTCTCTCTCTCTCTCTCTCTCTCTCTCTCTCTCTCTCTCTCTCTCACTCTCACTCTCTCTCTCTCTCTCTGCGGTAAGCCGTCTCCTCCCCGCCAGGGTTCAGGGAGCGCTAGGTTCTCCTCGGTGTCAGTATCACCCTGAGTTACGACACAAAGGTCTCAGCCTCCTCCTCCACCCACCCTTGTTAGGACCCCCCCTCGCTCGCTCCCTCCCTCCCTCCGTCAGTCTCGCTCGCCCTCGCCCTATCCATCCCCATCTCCAGCTGAGACTCACCCATCCGAAACTATGTTCAAACAGGGTCGTCCCCCGGTGTGCACTTAAAGGCTGTCCCTTTAACCTGCTCTGAAATACTTACGGCTATTATTATGGCTTATAAATCATTAAGAAAGTTTAATTATACGAAAATTTCATGGTGGAAATGTGCAAGCTGACACATGGGAAGGGGAATTTAATGGGCCAGCAAGTCCCAGCACCGTGAGGGAAAATATTGAGGTTAGGTTTCTATTTTACAGCATCGCCGCAGGGTTGAGAGACAGCGAGGAAGAGGAGGAAGAGGAGGAAGAAGAGAGAGAGAGAGAGAGAGAGAGGAAAAGAAAAAGGCGCTTTGAGATGATGAGGCCGAGGATGAATCCGACGTACAAGAGAAACTTTTCACTCTATAGACCGAAGCTGTTAATGTGTCCAGTTGATTTGGGAGTGATGAAGACATTGGACTCTATAGGACTGGTTTTCTTAACTAAGACGTTTTCTAATTAACGCAAGACTTTAATTAGTCGCCATCGCGTCGTTTCACTTTGTTACAGAATGGAGCCTAATTAGAAATTATCATTTGGAGAATTTATGTAATTGCCGTCGCTAAACAATAAATGAACAATCTTTAACTTCTTATGTTACAAAACTCTGTCCTCTTTTCTTAATTGTGTCAATATCATTTCAATGTTATGGAGATGATACTGTAATCTGAGCAGCCTCATCTTTTCATTGTGGTAGAGTTGTAAATTGATCAAACTTATTTACCTAAATTTGGTGTTAATTAAAAATTAAACCAAATTGTGTTTTGTATAATATAAAATATCACTTTACATGTTATTATCAGTTTGACTCATTGCAACAGTGTTGTTGTTGATCTTATTAAAAAAAAACAATACTAGTTAAAGTTTTTTTTCTTAGGATTTATTTATTTTCTTTTGGTAAAAACTCAATTTTCATGAGAAAAAAATCCTGTTGCAGTGGAATATATCAAAAGTGCAATCAAGTAAAAGGAAATTAAGGAACCTATTTCAAGATTTCAAGAATAAAGTTGTCATATTACTATAAAACTTACTTTTTATATAATTTTGCAATAATGTTTTTGAAATGTCATAGTTCTATTTGCATGAGGTCCTAAAATTACAAGAATATAACAGAGAGTTTGAGAAAACTTTTTAATTTCATGAGAAGGAAAAAATAGGGAACAAATTAAGATTGAATAGTAATATTTTGTTTTCTGTCATAATATTACTATTTTAATTATTAATACAAAATTATTTACTAATCATAAAATTCAAACAGTTTTCTGGCAATATTCAAACTTTTTTCTAGCAAATCAGATTTTCTTTGTCAAACATAGTTTTGACTTGAAGTTATTGTAGAGAGATCCATTAGGCAATAACAATTCATCTGATGATCATTTTCAATTTTTCATTCATATAAGTAAAAAGAAATACATATATTTACATACATTGTCTTCACAGACCACGACGCCCAAACTTCACTCAACCTTGAAGAAACTAATTATTTCACTCTGAGGCTCCGGCGTTAGACTCATTCCGCTGTTTACTCGCCCACCACCCTGCTCATCCCTCCCTTCTTCCCTTCCTCCTTGTCCTCCTCCGTCCGCCCTTCCCGTCCTCCTCTTGTTTTCCTACGCGGGCACAAGCGGGGCGCAGCGCAGCGCCCGCAGCCGGCAGGTTTCCTGGCACGCCGCTCCTCATCCTCTGCCTTTTGTTTCCACCGGTGGACGGCCATTCTCTACTTCTGCTGTGTCAGTAAATATTTATTGGCCTTCCTTTTCCTCACTGCCCCCTCCGCTGATGTCGGCGTGTATCTGTCTGCACGTCCGACTGTGTGTACGCATACATCTATATTTGTAGGTGTAGATATGTTTGTATGCATATTGCTCAATGTAATGTTCCATAGACCGGGGAACAACACGTCGGCTCAGACCCGCTCTGCACTTCCCACTGCCCTGCGTCCGGTGTTGTCACTCACAGCTCAGGAATGCCCCCCCCCCTCCTCCTCCTCACCCTGTCAGATCCCCCCCCCCTCTCCTCACCCACCATCCCT
>JAFBJT010106027.1:30560-70638 GCA_016785325.1 Chascanopsetta lugubris | reverse complement strand
TGGTTGTGAGAAGTCGAACATGTAACGGAGCTATCCTCCCTGCACCCTTTCCTCCACTTGGCTTCCTGCTATTCAATGTGCGTTCATAAGATATCTCTCTCCAGAAGACTGATGGAAGAAGCGGGGGAGGCGGGGCAGAGGGGCGGGGGGGGGGCGATGCATCCGGTTAGATATTCATTTCAAAGTGTAGCCTGTTCTCGACAGCTTCTCCGGAATGATCGACACCACCTTTAAGGGGAATAAAAGCCATTGTGTCTCCTGTACGTGTGCGTGGTCTTACGCACATTGACATAGATGCACAGAGCAGCAGAGTTGGGGGGGGGGGTGGAGTCAGATGTGTTTACATGTTTGTCTCTGTCTGCCTTTAGTTCAGCGGAGCCATTGATCAGCGGACGAGCTGCTTGAAGTGGTGATGCTCTGTGTCAGAGGCAGCTGATGTGATGTGCCGTCCTTTTGTCACATCGGCCTCCTCTAATCCCAGCCAGCAGGCCTCGCCTTTATGTGACTGCTGTTACGCCTGCGGTCTCTCGCAGCACTGGGGCTGTGCGCTCCCTGCGTGCGTGCGTGTGTGTGTGTGTGTGTGTGTGTGTGTGTGTGTGTGCGAGTGTGTTTATGCAAGAGTTTGTGTGCACATGTGTGTGGTTGCCTTGACAAATCTATTCAAGCCGCGGCCTCCCTGCCTCCATTGGTGGCGATGGTGCAGATGAAGGGCGAGGGAGGAGGGCTCTTTGAAAGACTCGGCTCCTTCCCCTCTCTCTCTCTCGCTCGCTCGCTCTCTCTCTCTCTCCAGCCGCCTTCAGCCCACCGCTCCACAGCCCAGCTGACATCTTCCTCCAGACAGACTGAATGAATTAAAGGAGATACAATGAGACACTTGATGTAGCAGTCAAGGAGCCCCACTGCTTCTGTGCCGCTCTACACCGCTCTGCCCTCAAGCCCGGGCTCCGAGGAGAGCGCATCTAGGGCAAAGCAAAGGATCTAAAAATACACAATATGCCACTGTTTACTGAGATGACTTGTCACAACCCCGCCCCCCCCCCCACATGCTGAACCCCTCCTTTATATCTCCCCTCCGCGCATCCCTCCGCCGAGCGTTCGTCAAACCCGTTTTCCTCATATTCTACACTTCTAACCATCGCTCCTACTTTTGATTGACATGCCCACAGGAATGAAACATAGAGGAAGAGTGTAAAGCTGATTGAGTTTACTTTTTCCTTTTGATTGGACAACAGCGGATCACACCAGGCAAACTTTTTTTAATAACAGACCTCTCTGGACACATTTCCCAACTGACTCCTGTTTGCTTACTTTCTGATTTGAAGACCCCTCACTTTATAATCTTTGATAAGGATTACATGGGCCAGATATGTCAACATCATGATCGTACGTAATGAGTTTCTATATTTTTGTAGAAGTGTTTGGTAAATATATTACTGTAGGACCAAATCTGAGACACAGGTCAAAAAATATTCAAACTTGGTATTAGTTTGTTGACCACAATGAATTAACACGTACTCAGTCATCAGAACGATATCGATTTCAGTTACTTTTAAATACTTTTAACTCCTTTTGATTTATTTAAAGCACAATAACAATACTGACCGTCATGTATTTTTTTTCTAATATTCTTTCAATTCTTTCAGCACCAATTAATAATGCATATTTATAAGTAATGCATATATGGGAGTGTCTGTGTGTGTGTGTGTGTGTGTGTGTGTGTGTGTGTGGGAGAGGTTTCACACATCTATCTGTCCAGTCCCTCCCCTGTCAGGGCCATGGGAGTCAGGGTCACCAAGGGCAAAATACACAACTAAGTGTGTGTGTGTGTGTGTGTGTTATGTTTAAGTTTGAGGGGTTCACACAACACGACTCATCTTTGTGGAAGACCCCCCACAATGCAATCGTTCACACACACACACACACACACACACACACACACACACACACACACACACACACGCACACACACAGCGTACAAACACACACAAACATGAACAACACTGTAATGGCTGTCGGGGGCGAGGGTGAAAGGAAAACAAGGGCAGATAAGGAGTGATTCAGAAGGACGCCAGCTGCACATTCTAATCTCTTCACATTTTCTTTTTCTTCTATTGAACTTTTATCTTATCTGGGGAACGTCTTCTCCAAGCATTCCTCGTCAGCCTCCCTCTCTCTCTCTCTCTCTCTCTCTCTCTCTCTCTCTCTCTCTCTCTCTCTCTCTCTCTCTCTCTCTCTCTCTCTCTCTCTCTCTCTCTCCCCTTTTCCCTTGTTTTTGTACTAACCTCACAAGCCACTGCATACCAATCCACGCTGCCCGGTGCTATCTTGTCTCGTGCCGACCCAGAGGAGGAAAGCATGGGGGGCGGGGGGGCGACTGTTTTGCAGTAACTGACATGGTTCGTTAAAGTTCCATTTACTTTAACCGGGATGTGTTTCAAAATAACTTAGTAGGTGGGGAGAAGGGAGCGCGGCGCAGGGAGAGGGAGATGAAGACAACAAAAAGTGGATAAAGAGGTCTTCTCTTCTTTTTGACAGTGGAGTTGTCAACCGCACAGGGGTTTGAGAGGACGAGGGGTGTTTGCAGGGGGTTATGGGTCAGCAGGCTGGGCAGGCGCCCCCCCCCGCCCTGCCCGCCTCCCCCAGGGCATCCACTCATCCACCATAGTAGAAGGCCTCAGCTCTCCACCACAAACAAACGCCAAGCTGTCTCAGCAACATGTCACAGAGCTTTTAATTGCTTGTTGCTGTCTCTCTTTCTGTCTCTCTCTCTCTCTCTCTCTCTCTCTCTCTCTCTCTCTCTCTCTCTCTCTCTCTCTCTCTCTCTCTCTCTCTCCCTCCCTCCCCTCTCAGCTGCGCACACACACACACACACACACACACACACACACACTGCATTCTGCTCCCCCACCTGTCCCCCTTTTCTTTGTCTATACCTACCCTCCCTTTTTCCTCCCTGGTCCCTTTCTTTCTTTTTGTTTTTCAATTAAATCAGCTTTATTCACATGAAGTACAGAAATTTAGCTCATCATGAAGAGATGAAAGACATATTTTTACATAAAATCTTCCCCCCCTGTTGTGTTTCCTTATTTGAGCATATGTGTGTGTGTGTTTATGGGAATAACACCGGAGAATTCCACAAATTAATTTCCCACATACACACACACACACACACACACACACACACACACACACACACTCACACTCATCTTTCATATGCCCCGAGTCTTTCATTTGGAAGTGTTTATGCTCTTTTGTTGAAGCAACATCCAGCCATGATGAGAAATCTATTTAACTGGCTCTCCCTCCTCCCTCCCCCTCTCTCACAGCACTGTTGTAACTGGGTATCGAGTTCAGAGCCCCTGGACACGCCGCTGGAGCCCATGCTGCCAGACTGCCCCCGAGTCTCTGCAGGTATCAAACAAACTGTGTATGAACACACTTCAACATGAATAACATGATTACTCAGTATCTGCTTACAGCAGAGCTGAGGTTGCTGCTGGTCCCCGAATGGAATTGTGTGAGGAGATGAGTTGAATCATAACAGAGGAGTCAGCTCAGTGTTTACCGAACATTTAAAGGTAGAAAAGTTTGGTTTAACAATGGTCACGAGTTGCAATCATGTTCAAATCCTATTTCTGCACATTCCTTAACGGGCCATGTGTAAGATTTAGATGCAATTGTGGAAAATGGTATATTCCTCTCCATGGAGGCAGCCATGTTGGACCAGCATGTTGTATGGCAGCCCAGAATGAACAAACTATTTGAGTTTCAGTGCTAATTAAAGGGCGCCATTGTTTTGTCCATCATGCTTTGAAAGGGGCATTTTTCCTGCAATACGCAACTTCACCACTATATGTCATTACATCCTTCGTAGTGTATCTTTATATAATTCATCCTAGCGATGCATTGGACAACAGTTCTGATGCACAACGCAAAAATCAGCTCAAGTGTTACTGATTTGACTTAGCTTTTAACATCTTAGCTAACAACAGCTGTGTAAATGTGCTAATATGGCTAAACAGCACCATTAATTCTAATAACTTGCAAATATCAGCTGATGGTGTAAAAGGCATTAAATATCTAGCGCTAGAATAAGGTCCACATGATACAACCTCCTCAGATACCAAAGGATGTGCGTTACAGCTCGGCATCGTTTCTCAGCAACGCAAAATGTGCATGAATGACAGATGCTGTAAATCACATAAACACATCCCCAGTGTTGGTTATCGCTGTGTGTACGTGTTCATCAGTGGCGCGCATCTGCAGATTATCAGGGTTCCGTTGGCGCTGCCGCGCGATGTGTTGGTGTTATTTGTTCCCAGTGCGTCTCTCCATGCTTGTGTGGACCCACTGGCGTCCATGCGCACATGTTTCTCGGTGTTGTGTAGATTGCAGGTCTTAGCCGAGCTGACTGAGAGGGATCATTGTCAGGGAGACTGAAGCAGCGGCAGATTATCCCGCAACACACAAACACAGGCCGTCTCTCACTCACGACAGCGATGAGCCGTTTGATTTCTATTTTTGTCTCTTTGTTTTTTAGTTTTATTTTATTTTTTATTTTTTTTAGAGGAGCCCTTTCCCTCTTTCTTTTTCATCATCCGCTCCATCTCGTACATTCATTAATCCTCTCCTGTGGTGTTTGGCTTCCTGTCCCCGCGCCCCCGCGCCGGTCGACTGGCCTCAATGATGTCACGGCCATCATGAGAATGTGCCCTTAATGTTGGATTAGGGATGAAAGCTGTAATCCTTCGACATGACCGTTGATAAGAGATGATGATTGCGGCGTTGTTTGAGGAGTGACCCACATGCAGGCATGCTCGCGCAGGCACACACACACACACACACACACACACCTCCACACACACACACACACACACACACACACACACACGAGAAGAGGAGGCAGCCTTAAAAACAGGAAATTACATATGTGTCGTAATTATTTAACGCACCCGCTTATCTCTTTCACTTCTGTGTGACACACTGACTCACTCTCTCCTTCACCTGATCTCTTTGCATTTGTCTTACCGAGCAGACTGAAGCACTTACTCGAGGGTCTCGCACTCGCCCTTGCTTTGAATGAAAGCGTCTGCCAGATGAGTCGACGCAGACAAGGATTTGTATTTAAGCATTGATTTGTGCACGTGTGGTCATGTTCGCTCCAGGAGATCCTGCTTTGTGATTTCATTCCCTTCAAAGCCCTCGGTGACATCACAGGGAATCTGCTGGCCATCTTACACATGCTCCACGTGTCGGCCAAGACATCACTAGCGCTGCTATCTCATCTCGGCTCACCGAAACACCGTGTTCCACACCGAGCCGTGTGGGTGGGTGGCCTTCACATCTACCGGTGAATCAGCTGCGTAAATGTCATCGAGGCTTCAATACAGAACCCATATTGTATTTCATGTTCAAATGTCATTTTATTTTCCTCTTTGGCTTTGATGTTGCGCGTCTCTCCTCGGCGGCCGCTGTCGGTCGGAGCGCGGCAACCTTTGAGGCCCACATATCCAGGTCTGCTCTCCCACATTGTCCCAACACGGACCTGTGTGACACAGCCTCCATCTGTATGTATGCACTATTGACTCGCGCTCCATTGACTTTTGCTACTTTAACCCAACTGAAAAGACGGGAGTCTCGGCCCTGTTAGCGGAGCTGCCAACTCAGCTTGTCTCTGGTCTTTTGGTGGCAGCTTCTGATGTCAAAGGTTGACTCGGTGGCCTTTGTGTCCTTGGCAGCCTGGCAGGTTCACAGGCGGCTGCAATTGTGGCGAGAGTCACGGCGGAGCAGCAGAGGTGATGAGGTTGAGAGGAGGTTGAGGGAGAGCTGTCAGGGCCATCGTGGGCCCTGCCCTTCAATCAGCTCACACACACACACGGGCCCCCGACAGTCACCTCTTCTTCTGACTGCTGTTGTCTGCGTTGCTATGGTGGGGCATGTGAGCATCTCAGTAGGTGGGGGGGTGTTGTTTACCCAGGGGGGGGGGGGGGGGGGGGGGGGGGGGGGGGGGGGGGGGGGGGGGTAATCAGGGTTGACCATAAAGTGTTTCAGCAGCTGAATCCACCAGAATCCTGGTTGTCATGCACGCACACACGCACACACGCACATATGCAGACACGCACACGCACGTTGTGATCCACTGCTCTTGTGTGGAGCCAGACTGAGCCGGGCCTGGGGCAATTCAGCTGCTGTGGAAAATGGCATGTGATCAGACACACACACACACACACCGAGATGTCTTAAGGCGAGCGGAGACATGGGGACGGGGATTGGTCGGACGGCACGATGGGAGAATAGGTTGAAGGACACGTCTCTCCCTACACGTCTGCCTCTCGTCTCCTCCTCCCCGCGTGGCGCAGGGATGATATGACGGTTGCGTCCTCCGTGCTGCTGGACTCTTGGCAGCGAGAGGCACCGGGAGAAGTGGAGGCTGAGCTTGGGGGGGGGGGGGGGGGGGGGGGGGGGGGGGGGGGGGGGGGGGGGGGGTAATCAGGGTTGACCATAAAGTGCTTCAGCAGCTGAATCCACCAGAATCCTGGTTGACATGCACGCACACACGCACACACGCACATATGCAGACACGCACACGCACGTTGTGATCCACTGCTCTTGTGTGGAGCCAGACTGAGCCGGGCCTGGGGCAATTCAGCTGCTGTGGAAAATGGCATGTGATCAGACACACACACACACCGAGATGTCTTAAGGCGAGCGGAGACATGGGGACGGGGATTGGTCGGACGGCACGATGGGAGAATAGGTTGAAGGACACGTCTCTCCCTACACGCCTGCCTCTCGTCTCCTCCTCCCCGCGTGGCGCAGGGATGATATGACGGTTGCGTCCTCCGTGCTGCTGGACTCTTGGCAGCGAGAGGCACCGGGAGAAGTGGAGGCTGAGCTTGTCTGGTATTCCCTAATCATCTGTGAAGCAATGGCGGTGCACCAGCATGGTGCGTCGATGGGGCTGCGCGCAGCCAGAGAGCGAGGGAGGGAGAGTGATGATGTGTAGCATCTCCCCTTCTTGTTTTAAATGCGATAAAACCTGGACCCGGTCCCGTTCGTGTTTTACTGGCGAGCCTCCCCCCGTTTTTTTTTATTTTGTTTGTTTTTTTTAATCTTATTTTCTCTCACTTTTTTTATACTGTCATCCTGCACAAGGAACCCCCCCCCCCCTCCCCCCGTCCATGAAGAAGGTCATTGCTCTGGCGTTTGGCAGTGGCCTGGCACACCAACAGAATTTTATCAGTTCGGAGCACACTGAACACAGGCTGAATATGCAGATACACTGGAACCAGCCTCCTGCTGGAAACTCTCCCTTTGTTTGTGTGGGTGCACCCGTGTGTGTGTGTGTGTGCGTGTGCAGCTTCAAGGCTGACAGAATAACAAGTTAGGCAGTGGGGTGCTGGTTAAGTGGTGAGGCTGAGGCCATTAACTAGATATAATCATTCTATGGTTTTGCTGCCATGATGAATGTCAGATTGTTGACAGGTTGAAAAAATATATATAAATAAATAAAAAGTCAGTTGAAATATTTTTAAAAATGGTTAAGGGCTCTTTAAGTTTTTTATGTCCACTGTAATGACTTTTATCCCAGTTGAGATTGATGATTGGTTTTGGTTTACTTATTTGAAAGGTGGGAAAACTCCTTTTGCTAATAACACACACACACACACACACACACACACACACACACACACACACACACACACACACACACACACACACACACACACACACACACACACACACATTAGCACACACACATGTGCACACAACTTCCTCCTGGGTGATTACTCATTGTCCAGGCTGATTATCAATTACAAAGGGGGGGGGGCTCTCTGAAGGTAAACACTGATTAATGGCTAACAAAAGTAAGTTAATGTCTTACCTGTACTTTAATTACCAACCCTGCTCTGTTACAAGCATCTGAACACAGGGCTGTAATTAACCCTAATGGACTGCAGGAAGAGACTCACTTTCATTTTCTCTCACAACATAAAAACACCACTGTATGTTCTTTTGTGGTGCGCTCTCTTTTCTCACTCGCCTAGTTTTTCATTAAATTACAAGTGATGATTTTTTCTTTAATCTTTGTTTCTTGAATGAAAATCATTAGCGGCACCATAATGTCAATGAAGTGCAGTGACGTCACTTTGCCTTTTATCTTTGCCTTTTATCTTTATCTTAGACTCGTACTTATGTGACCGCATTAGACAAACACACACACACACACGAAGGTTTGCACAGCTATATGATTGATAGGACTTTGTATCGACTTCCATTCATTGTGCACCGTGTCCCTCACACTAACCATGACCAGTTCCTGCCTATACCAATCACTATTAACATCTCATGCCTAACCTTATCAGAGAATAGGTCCTTCCTCATTAAGACCAAGGTTTTGTTACAACTGGTCTAGTATTCATGCTAAAACAGCCTTAAGTGGGTTATACACACTCACACACACACACACACACACACACACGCACACACACACACACATGCAGCCATGCCCTCACTGTGAATTTACTTCACCCTGCTGCAGGTTTGACTTGACCGTTACCTTCACCTCTGTGATCCATGCACCACTGACCGTGAAATACCCCTAGCTGTCTGCACCTCTTTACCACACACACACACACACACACACACACACACACACACACACACACACACTGTCTGATTGATGTTTTTGTTACTTAACTCTTTAAGAGGAAACTCAGACCCCTGTCAAATTAACCTCACCCCCTCTGACCACTGTTTTTTCAGCTTGGTTAAGTGGAAGTCCGCTGCTTCAATGGAAGATGTGTGTGTTTGTCTGTGTGTGTTGACACATCATGCGTCGGAGTGTTTTCTTAGTATGACTGGCACACGCTGTGCGAGTGCTGCAGGAAGTAGACCAGGTAAACTGTGGTGAACCAGACCCCGACCTTTGACCCGAGTCCACTGGTGTCACATCAGGCTATTGTGTGGGTCACAGTGGTGACAGACTCTGTCACAGTGTTGTGGAAAATGCTGACACCTCAGTTGACTTTTGTCTGGGATTGGTTGTTTGTAGGAAAGTTCTCATTTGTATCACAAGAAATAATTTGATTGCATTTATAATTAAAAAATGTACAACCATTACCAATTTGTAAACAGATTTATAATAGAGAGGTTACTCAGGTTTTTCCTTAGTTTGCAACTATTTTTCAGACAATTGTAATAAATGTTTTTTAAGCCTTTTGACTGGAAAGGCAAGTCACTGGAGCTCCCACCCCAAAGTCAAACTCTAGGCTACAATGATGAGGTCGTATTAAAGTCAGAAATGGAGGAAATCAGAAATGGCGGTGAGCGGTTTGTTTTGGCAACAGGGTGTGAATGATATCGCACTGCATCGATATTTTATATATATGCCCTTTATCTCTTCCTATTGACTTTTGTGATTTAGAGACTCAGAAGAAGAAGTTTTAGTTTCAGTAGCTTCGTGCTTTGCCAAAACCAGAGAGACTTAATAACTCAATAAAAACAAACAAAAAAACACCTTTATGAACTCTGGTGAGAAAAATTACACAATAACAATAACACACTCAATCAGAGGGTTTCTGGCAGTTTTCCCTTATTTTGAAGCAGCTACTTAGAAAATGAATGGATCGCATTGACATTTATATTTTTCAGTCCAATAAACATGATCCAACCTTCAAATCCAGAAATTGGATTTTGTGTCTTAGACGCATTTTGACCCTCAGTCTGGTGTCAGGTGAAAGCATCGTCCCGACGCGACAGGCCAATCTACTCTGTCCTAGGTTCTCCACGATCAAAGACTCGATCACTTTGATTCGAACCTTTGATTCAATTCTGGCCAAGTGCGTATTGTTCATTGATCTCATGCTTTGTGTTGAACTATCTAAGAATCAAAGATATGCTGACACAGTCGATAGACGAGCCCTTGCTACACATCCAAGTCAAGGGTGATGCCTTCTCTTTGTGTTAACTGACAAACAGGAAGAAATGAAGTGAATCAATATGTCAAGCTAATGATTATACAAGTGTGTCAATGCCGTATGTAATTCTCCAGCAGTGATCTAAGGTGCATGAAATGTTTGGTTTGTGTTGCTCAACCTTTTTGTGTGAGATGTTCTTATATGCAGTTCAAAGATTTACATTTAAAATAAAGGAGCGAAAATGAGTAGAAAAAAAACTTAAAAACTCATATTTACTCAGTATTTTACATTTATATCTCACCCCTGAAATTATTTTTTAGCAACCTTTATAATCAGAAATGCCATTATCAATAACTGCTCAACTCTGTGTAGGCCTCTGTCATGAAAATAACAATGGATTGTAATTTGCCTGTTCAGGGTTACATAAAAACATGGAGACCTCCAAAGAGAGGACCCACACCTGATAAACAGCTCACTCTAAGGTTACGAAAACAACAATTTGTACAACAATCATCATCAAATTGTCTATTTAATTATTGTGTGTATATATATATATATATATATTGTATATACTCTATTCCAATAGAAATGGTAATAATTCCACATATTAAATACGAAGCGCGCCTTTAATTCCAGTGGAAAATCTCAAAGCTCAGACAACTTGATTATGCTATTGTCTGCTGTTTACCTTATGGGCAGTGATATATATGTATATGTATGTATATAAGTGTGAGACTCCCTTCATAATCACATCCCATATGCAGAGCACTTTAACAGTTGAGGCTGTTGTGATTATGATAACTCCAAGCGTGTCTGGAAAGCCCAGTCTGTGGTCTGCAGTTCACCCCTGCACTAGGTAAACTCTATCCAGGAGGCATTTTATCCTCTCCTCCTTTCTCACACTCTACCCATCATCCGGGGAGGAGAAGAAAGGGGAGAGAGACAAAAAGGGAAAGAGCCTGGCATGCATAAATGAAAGTTCAACAAGGTTCAATGAAACACTTATACAATTTGCTGCAATATAGTCGGGTTTTATAATCTCATTATCATCTTAGTGCCAGATTTGCCCATGAGGGCTGTTCCGTATTCACTCTTATTAGCTCCTCAGATTTGTCCATTTGTCCTTCTGCTACCCGCCTCGCAGCCAATCACTGGAACAGAACCTCTAATAAATGCCCCCGCCTTCTTGTTTTATCTCTCACTTTTATTTTTTCTTTCCTCTTGCCATACCTCCTACTGCTTTATTTATGATTTTTTTTTCTCCTTCTAACTTTTACTCGCTACGGGGCAAACACCCTGAATTATATTCCCTCGTCTGCTAATAACTGCATCTATTTCTTTCTTCAGCTTCAGTTGTTTCTTTTCAAACAAATCTGTTTCCCGAAAAATGCATATTTTATATGCTTTGATGTAAATCTGGCCGATTTATGATTTAAGTATTAAGGTCCAGGGACGCAGATTGATTGAAACATATGAAAACTTGAAATTACCCCGCATATAAGTATTTCTTCAATCGGCTCCACGCTCACAGTCTGTGTTTTTGTTTACGCTTGATGCCATTCCAAATCGTATTGCATGTTAGAGGCCAGGCACTTTCCTCTCTAAGTATTCAGGGTCAGATGGGGGAGCTAATGTACAGTGTACAGTAGAGCAGGCCCACGGCTGCTTTCGAATCCCCAAGCCGCTTAGCTGCTGTGGGTAGTGTCCATCCCTGGTCACTCAGAGGGCATCCCCAGATTAGTGCCTCACGGACATGGATCTCATTTGCCCATATGGCCTCTTCTCATTGAGTCAATATAGGCTCTAATCTTCCCAGCCTTTACCCCTGACCTCGACATGTGGCAAACTACTTAGAAAAAAAGAACACACAAACCATGCATGCACCACATTCGATGGCTGCAGCATCGGCGGCGGGGATCGGGTGCGTGAAGACGGCATATCGTCAGAGGCTGTGTGGGGATTCTGAATCCCCTCAGTTAGTTGTGCTGCTGCCAAAAAAAAGCCAGAAAATGCCGTTCTAACAGCCCGTGCTCCCGTGAGGCAGCGGGGCGGTTTGAGGTGACGTCGCTGGTATTGAATTAATCCAGTAAGTCTTAGTGGGGCACAGCAAATCCTAACCACTGCTAAGATTATGACTCTTAGGAATCACCTTCATCCAATAGTCACCCAGTATCAGCGTGTCATCATTAACAAGATGTCACCTGCCACCCAACAAGTGTCACTGTGTTTTTATTGCTGTCCCTTACCATGATGTTATGACCTCTTTTAGTTCCTTTGAGAGAATAAACAAATCATCTACTGTGCACATTTTAATGTGCTTTTATATTATGATGTATCATTATTTCTCCTTGTTTCTTTAAACCTTGAAAATCCATTTTGTGCAGTATAATATTAATTAAACAAAATGTCATAATCTTTAACAGTAAATACAGTGATCTTCACAGGTGCTGCCACAAGGTGGGATAATTTGTTTATTGGATGTAGTAGATTAGGGCAGGTAGAGGTTAATATAATGAGTAACGACATTTGACACAGGTCATTATGCTTTAAATTAGCTTATTTATTTGTGTGCACTTCAAAAATGATCAAATATAGCAGTGTGTTAGGGCCTTTTTACTGTACCGCTCCGCACTATTAGTTTTATATGACTTCCATTCGTTTGTATTAAGGTCCTTTTTTTATATTCTACTGACAGTCTATTGTCCATTTCCTTTCAAATACAGACATTCATTGTTATGGGTTAATTTGGCTGGTTCATAAGACACACACACGCACACACACACACACACACATACACACACACTGTATGCCCAACTACCCGCCCAAAGGAACCATGCTGAGATGGAACATCTGGAAAAGCCAGTCAATTAAATATGTCAGTGGGACGTGTGTGTACATGTAAGCGTAGGAGAGCAAAGGGTTCAGATGTTTCTATTGCTCATTTAAATCCATGGTTCCTGATCAGCCAAATTTCTCTGTTGAATTGTGGCAGCAGTTTCACCACCTTCACTACTCTTCTGCACAATTACCTTCAAATTAAAAGCACATTAAATTAGATTTTTAGGAAACAAACAAAAAAGACAAACATGTAAGCTGTGAGAAAAATATTGTAAGAAAATGCACATAATTGTCATGGAGATGATTGGAACATTTTTTTATGATTTTTAAAATCATCCTTGAAACTCCTCGAGCCATGATCACCCTCGAATTATAATATTTATCTTTTTTTCCACTGGGAAAATAAAGATACTTATTTCTGTAATTACGCAAACAGAAATTGTGGTGGATTCTGTGGCCGTCCGGGTTTTGAGAAATGCAGCAGTGACCTTGGGTCCTTTCCCGTGCTCCGTGTTGACAGATAAAAACTTTATAAACCAGCCGTCTCCAGGACGCGGGCGGGGGGGGGGGGGGGGGGGGGGGGGGGGGGGGGGGGGGACCGCCCATGCAACCAATGTATGTTGGTATTAAAGAAATGTGGCAATTAGAGGAGAATTGCTGTTTTCCCCAGTCAAAGCAGCGCAGGGTAAAACAACAGTAATAGACGTGATGAACGCAAGTAATAGATGCAGCTTGTTTGTGGCAAAGGAAGCGGCAATTATAAAGCGCTCTGTGAGTTGTTGTGCTTATTGTGCCGGAGAGTAATGAGATAGGCTCGGCCGTGCTGATCCCTCACTGATGCTATGGCTCCTAATCCTTAGCCCTCTTTGCCTGCTCGTTTATCCACCGACATCCCCCTGTCCGACGCTGTCCTGTCACTGCTCTGGGCGGCTCCTCGTGACCTTTGACCTGTGTGTCAGCTGACTTCTCAGCCCTGGAAGCGGTCTGATACTGAGTCATAGCTCTGGGCTGATAAATGTGTCATGAGGTGCATTGTTGCAGATTTTCCTCAGTGTGTGTGTGTGTGTGTGTGTGTGTGTGTGTGTGTGCTGGTCTCACTTGTCCGCTGATGTGCTTTAGTTTTTTATGCTGAACTGACTGACACCAGTGCAGCTTATTCTGAACCTGAGTGCATGGAACAGGCTGTTTGCTTGGCCCGAGGTGAGGCTGGTTGCAACTTTCTCACAGAAACTTTAAATGTGACCTGGAGTAACTAAGATGCAGCAATACAAACTTGCTGCTGAACTCCTGTCTGCATAAAGAGCCGTTCGCCTGTTTATTCTGTTGTCACTCAAGCTCGTCTCAGCCATAGACTGTATACAACGATGGACGTAGCGTCCGTGACTTCACCCGTTGGTTTGAGGGAAATTGTGGGCGAGTCGCTCGGCGCCATCTTGTCGATGCCTGACTCCACCTACTTCCTGTTTCATCCAAAAACAGGCAAAGAGTCGGAACACACACAGAGCTGTGGGTGTGCCCATCGTGCTGTCGCATCACCCCTCAGTATGTGCCAGGTCGGCCCTGCTGTCAGTCAAGAGGACACCCCGCTAATTATGCACAATTTCTAATGTCTTACAGTTGTTACGAGAAAACATGTGACAGATTGAGACCAAAACTGTAGTTTGTACCAGGCTTTAAACATGTTTCACCTCTGAAGTTTACCATTTGAACACGGGAGTCTATGGGGATTTCCTCCCTTTTTTGGGGCCAGCCTCAAGTGGCCACCCTGTGAACTGCAAGTTATTTCACTTATGTGCCCCCTTGGTCTCAGCACATAGTGCACCCACCTGGAAAATCAGTTTCTCCAAACATGTTTCAATGTGAAGAGGCTCCAATGAGCTGTTCTTGACATGTCAGGCTAAACATGCAGAGATAGATATTGTAAGACTTAATAGGATCATGTTCATTGATGTGCACGTTCGGTCTGTATCATGTGGGTCTGCAGTTCAACCTCTGGCATCTATAGAGTGTTGTCATTTCAGTTCTACCTTATCACATTTAACCTTTGATCAATGTCCCTGAGCCCCTCCAACTGTATAATCTGTAAACACGTTCATCCCTATTGTGTGCTTGTGTCAGCCTTTCTGCTTTGGCGAAGATACAGTATAGCGCATGTACACATGTCCAAACACACTGGGGGTTAGGTCCAGGCAAGATGAAGAATGTAGTGTAGCGACGTGTTATCAGGCTGACCTAGAGACAGACTGGTTATCGCCTCCGTTAGCCTCTTCAGACTCTAAACTTCAGAGCCTGCGGAAAAACACCACCGCTGCTGCTGCTGCTGCTGCTGCTGCTGCTGCTGCTCTCCTCCTCCTGCTGGCTCTGCATCAGTGTGTCGGTCAGCCATCATGTCCTCCGTCTGCAGGGCTCACCTCTTATCTAATCGTCATGGACAGGCCACCTCTGCGCATACACACACAAACCACATGCGTGCTTACCCATTCGCATGTGCATGGACATGCTCAGAGATAGTCGAACACATCTAGACGCACTTAATGATACACATGTACCAGCAACACATACACACACACACGCTGATAATCACAGACTCATTGATCTGGGTAGCGCTCTGGGTTCCCAGATAGGACGAGTCGTTGCAGTGAATTGTGGGAGTGGCCCACGGGGCAGTGAAGAGGGTCTAAGGCCAAGTGTTAGACATGTAGATTAGGCAGTGGAGGGCGCCACTGGGATGGACGGCCAGGCCTCAGGGCACTGAGGAAATAAATTGGTCCTGAGTGGGTTAAGCTTCCCCCTTCTCCATCCTCAAGGTGAAGTCACCTGACTGCTGTGCGGCCCAGGCCCCTCCCTCCGACCACCTTCACCTCACCTTGTCCTTTGTTCAGACTCGGACAGAATCCACAACCACAGACGAGTCGTTTTGCCTTATATCCAACCTTGAGATGCAAAAAGGTGGGGTCAGCCCCCCCCCCCTCGATTCCAAATCCATCTCTGGCACCATCCTAATCCCCTTTTGTTTGGCTCATGCAAGGCGTTTTCTTTGGGCGTCCATGCCAGCCGACCTTCTGATGTTACATCGCGCCACTACCCTTTGCCCCGAACCCAGCCCTGGGAACAACATGCGGCCAGATAACAAAACCCTAAACAAAAGAGGTAGCAAGCCAGAGCAGAAGAAAGGTGGGGGCTCGTACTTTGTGTCCGAAACACTTCATGAGTGCTAAGTGAGGTTGGCACCAGCTGTTGGAGCAGAGTCGAGGAGAATCAGGGGGAAGTGAATTGCGTTTGGCACCAGGCGGCTATCAGGCAGTAATTAGTATAGCTAACATCCCAGATGAAGGAGTCAAGTCTAGGTCAGAGTAAAAAACTTCAAGGGTCTTAACGGGTAAGGGTTGGAGGCCAAGCCATGCCCCCTCCCCTCCCTGAATATAAGCTCATGCCGTGCCTGCTCAGATTTGCTGAAATCTGTATTGACCTTTGACCTCGAGGTGTTGCAGCCAGTCACATGTCAGACTGGCTCCTGTGGACCACGCTGAATGTGTTCATATTAGATTATCTCAGTAGTTCCTACTCAAGATCTGCGCGGCCCAACTCAGAGATTTAGTCTTACACACGATGGGGCTTTTGACATAGATGTTACATTACAGCTTAAACCCATGCTTGGCATTCCTGACCTTCTCCGGCCCCAGGATCAACCTTTTCCTGTCACACAGACGGATCCTCTGACCAATAATCATGAAAACAAATTCATGTACGGGGCAAATGAGAGAGCGATGGATTGTGTCGTACTACATTTCTGGAAATCACGCTGTAATCTCTGTCCACATATGGCGAGGCTGGTGTGAATTGTCTCGATATAGTGTATGTGTGTGTATGGATGGGTGTGTGTGGAGGGGGGGGGTCACTGCACATTCATTTGTGGTTCTGTAGGAGACCTCTAATCCTCTAATGCAACCATAATCTCTTTTAATACATTGAATATTATAGTCGACAAAATCGCATGATAATAAACATAAAACAAGTGTCTTTCGAATGACAGGGTGCACCAAGCATTTGATTCGAGGGTCTAGTCATAGCTGACACTCGGTCAGCCATGTTAAAAGGTCCATGCTCAATCTTAACCTTAACATGGCCAGAGGTAACATTGCCATCAATATGTTGAGGGTATAAACGAGGATTTTATCTCAAAATCAAATTGATTCGTTCATGAATTGCATATAAAGTGGGATTGAAATGGCAGGATTCACAAATGACGTGATTTATGTGTGAGGTATTGTGTTTAGTAAAGTGTAACATTCTTTATTTTCTCACGTATAAAATCATTCTTAGATGACTTTGGTCTCAAAGGAGTTAAGATAAACAAGACTTTGCAGCAAAAAAAAAAGAAAAAAAAAGGGTTGAACTGTGTGAACTTTGGTGCATTTCATTTATCCACTGTGCTATTTGTGGTGCTTTTCATCTCTTCTATCCTGGCCTAGTTTCTCTATCTTGTTTTCAGAAAACATGAGCTAAGCTGTGGTGCACAAACCAGACAGCCATTAGATCACTGCACTGTAGGCCTGACCCCTGACCAATTAAGCCCCTGCCCCGCCCCCCGATAAACCCCTCACCCCAGCTCACCACACACCTGCCCTGCCCCATCCCTGTCCCTTCTTGGAAATGATATTATGGTGTTTGGATCATCCTCCTTGTCTTCCTCCATACTGTAATCCTATTTGCTCCGTCATGTGTTGGTGTTCACAGATGGTGTGTGTGCGTGTGTGTGTGTGTGTTGACTTGTTCTATGTTTGTGAGGACCATTTTGAGCATAGATCAAGCTGGTAGTGGATATTTGGGGGAAATGAGGACATTGAAGGGCCTCACTTGGATTAAGACTTGCTTTGGATGTTTGGGTGAGGTTTGAATTAATATTAGAAAAGTAAAGGAGGGAATGCATTATGTCAACAAGTGTTCACAAAATGAAGGCTTTGATATTTTTTGACACTCTTTACAGCTTTTAAGTGCAGACTGAGGATAATATGTTGGTTTTGAAGTTCAAGTAGTTAAGACTGGTGAAATGATTTCTATTTCTATTGGTAGAAATTAGAACAGAAAATAATAACAAACACTTTTCACAGATGATTTTATGACTTTATATTCACCCAAATTCACAAATTGTTATTTTCATTAGGAACTAGTGAGAATTTTTTGTATTAACATCGGGTGTAGGTCTATAGAGGCCATATCCGTATCTACGGTAACCCTGAAAGGACAAATGAGTTTCAGTGATAATTGATAACTGCCATAGATTCTCCCATGTGCTTGAAAGATAAGGATGAGTTCAATGAGTTCTAATCCCACATTAGGCATCTTTAAGATTCAAGTCAGAATTCAAATTCAATTTGATTAACACCATTAGTTATGATGTTGTAAGGAGGCATTATGTGCTTGAGTGTCCTCACAAAGATATAGATACAAACTTTGCGTGTGTGTGTGTGTGTGTGTGTGTGTGTGTGTGTGAGAGAGAGGTGGTATGACACCAAGCTCAGTCACAGCTGTTTGGACCAGTTCACTGGCCCCATTGTCCGTCTCCCACTCGTCCCTGAGAGGGTGGTCTTGCAGAAACACATATGGCCATAACCATCCAATCACCCAAATGGGTGTCAAAGTATAAATGAGAATAATATTTTGGGTGACGTGACGCTCGTGTCAGAGGTGGAGTTCACGCCGCCAATCCTTTTTACTCTCTCGCTCCGCCCACACTGTCCCCGCGTTTGCCCTAATGAAAATGTTAGCCTGAACGACTGAATGAGCACGGAATGGAATAGGGTCTGTTGTGTGCAGAAAGGGGTGGTGGGGGGGGGGGGGGCTGGGGGGGGCTGGAGTGGGATGGCAGGTTGGGTGGGGGGGTGGCGTGGGAGGGCTGGCCAGTGAGTTCCCAGTCATTGTTGAGTGTGGAGGGAGAGGGAGAGAGCACAGCAGGGTGAGAGGTCCTTGGCAGTATAGCTGGCGTCTTGACGTCCACATTTAGTTCCAGCTGAGTGCCCACAGTGGGCATGGCCGCACAGCCTTCACTTTGACCTCTCAACTGAGGTCCACCACTTGCCTGTTACCGCCACCCCTTGTTATTTATCCCTTTCTTCTCCCTCTGCTGCCCCACCACGCCCCTCCCCCCCTCCCCCCTCCTCCTTTGTATTGCAGAAATGACTTCATAACAGCCAAAACAGAGATGTTTCCGAATTGATTTGTCAAAGCGTTGAGCTTTGGTTTGTGATCACACAACCAGTGGGAGGCTTTTTTTTGTCTTGTAACCAGTGCTAACATCAATCCTATCAATCAGCTCTTAATCAAAAGCGAAATGTTAAAACAAACTATTCTTTCTAATGATCACAAATTATTAATGGGATTTTCTTATTAATGTTTCTGTGTTGAACAAAAGGAAAGATTAGTCTCTTGTCAGACACTGTTGAATGCCACTTGTGGACAATAATAGTGGATTTTTAAACAGGTAATTACTGAGGCTATTTTCATATGTAAATCCTCTCATTGTTTTTGTAATGTTTACCATTTCTCTGCACTTCATTTTGTAATAGTGTGGTTTTAACATGCCTTTTACCAGGAGTTTTGGTCACCGCATGTACACAGAGGTTTTTAAACAGATTCATCAGTTTAACTGTTTGACCAAACTTTCTGCTAGAAACTTTTGAACGGTTCGTTCTTTCGAGAAGAAAAGGTGATGGATTGTGACAGCTTTCAGAATGAAGGGTGTGCAGAGCTGGGAGTGGAGAGTGTGACCTCCATCCATGACAAGACGGTGGCCTTGACTGACTTAGAACATTTCAGTGTTGGAGTTGTTTCATTGTCAGTGTGCTAACAAGAGACCAGAGGCAAATGTGTGAAGGTGTCTATGAAGTCAGAACTCTGACTGACGACAGTTATTCTTTTCCTTTACACGTCGACCTCGACCAAAGTCACATTTCAGCTAATGGAAATCTTTTATTTTCAAATGTAGTGTGTGTCTGTGTACTGATATTGTACACAGAATGCAGCAATACACTCATACATGTGCTTTCAAATAATTAATATTCAATATCACCACTGTAGCCATTGCAATTCAGTCAAAATTGGTTTGGCACCAATTTGTGCATTTTTAACCTTTTATTGTGTGACTTTATTTTTTTTGTTTCTACTCTGTTTTTGTATGCTTTGCTATATTTTTGATGGGAGTTTTAACTCTTTAACTTCTAGTCTGCTGTTGAAAAAAATATTTTCTCTTCTAAAATTGACAATGACTTAAATTGTTTATCAGTTTATTAGTTATAATTTCAGATTAGCGAGTAAACGCTAAAGTCTATCTTACTTTACATTTTTTTTCGTCAGACCTCAGCAAAATAAGGCAGAAAGCAGGACACATTTCATTCTAAATATATGTGAAACTGAATGTTCTTCTTGATAATTGACGGGATTAATCATTTCAATAGAAGCGAACAGTATGAATTGTAAAAACTAAATAATTAACTCCCACTGCTTAGGGTTTCTTAGAAATTAAAAAAAAATCATTGCGACCTAAAGTAGATTTGCTTCCTTCGACTAAATAATTAATAGATAATTCACTTGTAAATGTGCTTCCATTTGTTCTGTAAATCCAAACACTTGTTTTCAGAGGTCACATCACAGCCTATTTTTCCTTGTTTCAAACAAAATCTATAATTTTAATTTCACAAATGTTGGGTCCTGCTCCTGGAGTCGGCCTGTTCTGTGGCTGCAGAGACATTGAACCGCCTGGGCACCGGGCCAGCATGAGAGTGTGTGTGTGTGTGTGTGTGTGTGTGGGGGGGGGGGGGGGGGGGGGNNNGGGGGGGGGGGGGGGGGGGGGTCAATAGATCCTATATGGGCAAACACTCGCAGGCAGGCAGCTTTTGGGCAGCTTAATGAATTGCACCTGTATCGATCTCCATGGGAAATACTGGCATGATACAGGAATCAAAAGGGTGGCTTGCAGGGGATGAGGAGGTGAGGTTGTTGGCAGCGGCGAAGGCGAGGGCAGACGTGTTTGTGCAGACTTTGTCAGGATGCAGATAGCGGCATCAAGATTGGGTATTGACGAGATATGGGGATGGGGGTGGGGGTGGGAGTGGGGGGGGCTGGGAAGGGTGACTGAGCCACAGAGGCTTGAAATAAACTGTCGGAGGCACATGGCCAGTCATTACAGTGAAGCCGCATGGCCCTGCTCAACCTTGAGCCAGTCGATAAGCTATTATAACCATGCAAATTGTGGCCAAATCAGAGACCTGACATATTGGTATTATATTCCTGTGCAGCCACTGGGTTATGCATCATTATTGGAGGCCGGCAACAATATGCATTAGGCTGCCATGTTGTTTGCCGTGTGGGCTCGTGAGGGGAAAACACTGCCACTGCAGGACAATAATGTGTGGTATGGAGGGTGGGGGGCGGGGGGCGGGGGGGGCACACAGATTTTCCTTCTCATTCTTTTAATCATTCTTTATCTGACTCCCTCCGTCCACTCCTCCCCTCTCTCGCTCTCTCTTTCTGCAGGACGGCAGCCTGCCAGGTCATTTACTCTCCGTGACAGTGTGACGCATCTAGCGGGGCCAGAGTTTGGATGATGTAATTTGGGCTAAAGGCTGTGCAAACACGGCTGTGACCTTGGTTTTAGATTTGTCAATAGGGCTGGGTCGGAGAACAGAGGAGAGGATTGTGTGGGATCGCGAGCAACATGCCCCGGCTATGATAGCTGGAAGTCTCTGGCTAAATGACTGATATGATAACCCGCGATACCTGAGCCTTACCTCTGACCCCCGGCTACACTCCTTTAACCGTCTTCCCCTGCTTCGCTCTCTCATTGTCGAAGCTCCGCCATCACCTCTGCACCTCCACTTTCTCTTTGATATTGGAGTACTCATTTTTCCTGAGCTCTTCTTGCCCTCTCCTCGTGTTCTCTGCTCCCCTTCCCTTCTCTCCTCGCCGACCCCGCTCCACTCTCTCTTTGATAGCGGTAGCTCCGCCCCGGCTCTGCACAGCTTGTCCACTGTCTGCCCTCATCTTCTCCGCCGTGGTGCGTTGCTCCGTTTCTTTCTGTCATCTGTCCCGCGCCGCTCTTCATGAGCTCCAGAGGTCAACACAAGTAAACACTGGCCGACAGCCCAGACAACACAGACCTATTGATCTGATTTGGTGAGGAGAGGTGAGGGGTCTCCTGGTGGGTCTCGGGGAGGGTTACAACCTCCAGGTCTAGACTACACGGCTCTGAATCCTTCATTTCAGGGAGGTTAGGGAGAATTGAGCGTCAGGCCAATAGTCAGTCAATGCCGATCCACTCAGAATGCCTGAGGGCTGCCAGGGATGCAGGTGCACGTTTTCAACATTTGGTCCAACACAGTGAATGTTAGAATAGACCGGGCCGTTTAATGGACAGCCAGTGAATTATCTTTGCTATCACAGCTCAGAAAACCTGATCTATATATTGGATGTTAAAATTGTAAGTCAAGCTTTCTACTTTCTCCTGCACACTTATGAATGGTTGATTATGATGCATCTCTTCTTATTTGTTAATGGATAAAACTGTTAATGAGATGATCTTTAGACAAACAATGGATTGCAATGGGCCAGTTTTCCCGACACACCTGCACTACATGCTGTTAACTAAGCACAGTTGGTCCTATATGTTATGTATCATATAACACAAAAGTGTTGCTGCAATTGATTTTGTGTTTTTTAAATGTGCTCACAAAGAATTCAGTCGCATTCTCTCTCTCTCTCTCTCTCTCTCTCTATCTACCTACATAAATGTATTCATAAATATAACCAACATAAAGCAATTACTTAATTACTCTTTGCAAAATCATCCCACTGTGCTGAATTCGAACCCTCTGGCGGGCTGGTTCTGGCCCGCGGGCCGTTTGTTTGACACCCCTGATCTACACTGTTCCTAGACAGAAAACAGCAGTAGGCTAATTAGATGCATTACTGATCTGCTTGGAGGGTGTTAGGCCATCAAGGTGTCTGGTGTGCTCGTCAGCATACATGGTTAAGGGTGTTAGATCAGTGGGCTAGTGATCTCTTTGTTGATTTTCTGTATAATAAACGCCCACAGCAATGGGACTAACGTAAATCAATATCATAATTAGGAATGTGTTGCTGGCTTTTCAGCCACATTTGTTTTCTCTTGGGGCAAGTTTAAGAATGATCTATGTTATATCAGCTTATGAATCTCTGTGTGTTTACACCAATATTTCCAGCTCAAGGAAATGTGGCTCTTGGCCGTCAAGCTGGGATCATAAAGGTCATGTATCTGAGATTGGAGCGTGCTCAACCAGTGCGAGCGCGGCAGCTGATACTTGAGAACACACGGATTTGTTCCACCAAGTTCTGCATGCGATGGTTCGCAGATGGGCAGTGATTAATCAGAGAGGTAACTGTGAAGTAGTTTGCAATTAAACTGGAAAGCTCTGAGGCATGCTAATTGAATCAGAAAATTAGCGACAGCTCCGTCGCGAGCTGTAATAGGCTAGCTGCAGCTTGCAGCAGGTGCTAGCCCATTCAGCTGTGGAACAAGGTGTTTAAGTCGCATTAACAGCGGTAGAAATATTCCTTGATATGGAACACGTAGATTTTCTGCTCATTTTCACCACCCGTGTCACCTGGAAGAGCCAAACTTAAAGGTGCAGTGTGTACGATTTCGGTCATTTTTGTCACTTCTACAAATATGACAAAACATTGACATACTGACATTTTCAGAAATTTATAATCACCTAAATGTTTTCTTTTTCCCCGTTACCCATAAATCAGCCCTTTAATGTATATTTACATGAGGAGTGGGTCCTCTCTGTGGGGCCGCCATGTTTTTACAGCAGTGGACGTACAAACGTCTTTTGAGTTTTAATGACACCTGAAGTCTACTGTAGCTTCTCAGAAGGGTGAGGGTGAGGTGATGGATACAACATGCAACTTCACCTCTAGAGGTCACCAAATCTTACACACTGCGCCTTTAATTCCTGTGTTGGTGAACAGGTGATGCCATTTTAACAATTTGTATCACGAAAATGCCGCCTGATAGTGAGACAGTGACATAGACGTAGTTCAGTTTACTTGTTGTGATTCCAAATATTAGTCTGTTCTCTTTTGTTCTCCTCCCTCCGTTCCTCCGCTCATCCTCACTCCCCTCGCCCGCTCTATCCTCATCCACCCGCCCTCCTCTTCCTCCTTCCTGTTGCCTCCCCAGGGGTCCTGTTTGCTGACATCTTTCTCTGACACTACATGAAAAAGTGTTGAGAAATTAAAAATTGATCACTTTTGAGCACTGGGGGTTGCCGTCTCCTCTTCGCGCTGGCTTTGTCTTGGGAAGGCTCCACAAGCAAAAGTTCTCTTAGAGCCCAGGATAGGATAGAGGAGGGGGGAAGGTGGGGAGGGGGGAGGGGGGCGGGGGGCATCAGAGAGAGGGTTGAGAGAGTGATGTAGAGGTAGAGAATTCCCCAGGCAGACAGTGTTGTGCCTCATGGTTCTGGCTTTAAAGCGTGCTGCGTGCCACACATACAGTAGGAGAAGAGGCCATGACAGCGAGGGGAAGGGTGTGTTCAAGTATGTGTTTGTGTGTGTGTGTATGTGTGTGTGTGTGTGTGAGAGAGAGAGAGAGAGAGAGAGCGAGAGAGAGAGAGAGTATGGGTGTTAGCATTTCAGGCAGACAGCATCCTCTTTTCTGCCTGTTGAGCCCCCCAGTCCTCCTCAACATTCCGATCCTGCCCTGGCTCTGCTCACTCTGATATCTTCATCAGACACGCCTGCCTGTAAACACACGTTCACACACACACACACACACACACACACACACACACACACACACACACACACACACACACACACACACACACACCACTCACAAGGATGCATTACATGGGCACTCACAAGCAGGAAAAGCACTCGGGCACACGCACCATCACACAAACACGCAGCCTTGTGCGAGCTCGCAGACACAGCTGTTTATATTGTCCCCCCCCCCCCCCCCTTCCCCCCCCCCCCCCCCCAACACAAACACACTGATACACAAACACATCCTTTCAGCTGCCGCTCTGATCGCCCTCATAAGACTGATCATGCCCTCTGTACCTATATGCCGAGTCTATTGATTTGTGTTTGTGTCTGTGTTCGCACATGTCGATGTCTGCGCTCAGTCAGAAATGAGAGGAGATAGAATGAGGTCTCGGGCTGATGAAAAGCTGTCCGCCATAAACCAATGTCATGCATTGATTTTCCCTGTAATGAGTTTCCAGAATGTAGACGAGCACATTAAAGCGTCGAAACGTAGACATGGAAATGTGCATGTGCACACCACAAGCACTTGACTCTTCAAGGAAACATAAATAAAAGATAATTAAAGGTGCAGTGTGTACGATTTGGTGACATCTAGAGGTGAAGTTGCGTCTTGTATCCATCACCTCACCCTCACCCTTCTGAGCAGGCGGGAGAACCTGTGGTCGACTTCAGTTGTCATTAAAACTCAAAAGATGTTTAGTACGTCCACTCTGGGCTCCTGTAAAAACATGGCGGCCCCATTTTTGTCACTTCCAGCAATATTACAACACAGTTACATACTGACATTTTCATGAATTTATAATCAAGTAAATGTTTTGTTTTTTTTCATTACCCTAAAATTAGCCCATTAATGTGTACTCACATGATGAGTAGGACCTCTCTCTGGAGGCCGCCATGTTTTACAGTAGTAAAAGTGGACGTACTAAATATTGTCTCAGTTTCGACGACAACTGAAGTTTTCCACAGGTTCTCCCGCATGCTCAGAAGAGTGAGGGTGAGGTCATTGATACAACGTGCAACTTCCCCTCATGAGGTCACCAAATCTCACACACTGCACCTTTAATGGGCTCATTTAAGGGTAATGGGGGGGAAATGTCAGAATGTGATTGTTTTTAGAAGTGAAAAAAATGACCCAAATCTTACACACTGCACTTTTGATGACATTATGTGAAGAAATATGCAGTAGCATATGTACATATTTCAGCATGTGATCAGAGAACTTTGATGTCGCCTAAATACATTCAGAGAGCATCTTTTTTCACCGTGCGAGCCGATCGCCCACGCCCTATTTCTAAAAGCAGAAGTTGCTAAGTAGCTAATTAATATCATCCCTGTCCTTAAAGAACTTATATCTCGTATGTGCCCCCATTTTTTTGTTAATATTTGCCGCATGTGCTTTCACGGCTCTGCCACAAATCCGAACTCTGTACTGTTCACCCCTCTGAAATTAGTCAGAGGAGCCTCGCTTTCCCAAAGACTCTTTCTTTATCTCCGCACCCCTCTCTCTTCTCTTCTCTTCTCTCTCTTCCTCTGCTTCTCTCTCTCTCCCCTGCTGAGAGGATAAGGGCACTCCCACTCCTTAGTCAACTTTAGGGCATTTTCACTGAGGTAACTGCGAGGTTAGCTTGATCAGCTTTTAGTTAGGGGAAAACTTTGGCACCTGCCGCGCAGTGGGCCCTGCAGGCTCTTTGGTGTACTTTTACTTTCAGTGTTTACCTCAAATACCCGGTCATCCAACATGTGCAATGTTTTTTTTTATTTTGTTTTTTTTATCACTTACACAACAGAACATGGTGTCGTTTGTCCAAATGGATTACGTTTTTCAGTTTTCTCTTTGATGCTCTGACGATAATATCCTCTGACACGGGTCATGTGCTTCTCAGAGGGACTAATCAAATCACACTACTCCAGCAAGTGCAGAGAAATTCCTGGGAGCATGTCCGCCCCCCCCCCCCCCCCCCCCCCCAACCCCGGGGGCCTGTCCCCCCCCCCCCCCCCCCCGTCCAGCTGCAGCAGCTCTGCTCCCGGTTGCATATTCCAACACCAGCTTGTTAAACAATTTCAAATCTCAACACCAACTCTGCCCTATTCATGCCCCCCCCTCCCCCCAAAAGCCCTCCCTACATCCCTCCATCCCTCCATCCCTCCCTCTGTCCCTCCTCTGATCCCATTTCACAGTGGAACCATCAGGAGCTTATCCCAATCTCAGCCTTGGCCCAGGGCCCACAGCAGAGCAGGGCCCGCCTGAACTCAGCTGTGAACTCTCAACCTTTCCTTCAGTGCCCTTCACTCTTTAGTTAGCTGTCCACCCGCCCCCCCGCCGCCTCCCCACACCCACTCCCCCTCCGCCCCCCCATTACCCAGACTCCATCTCTGCCTATTTTAGGAGGATTTTGGATGAGGGCCTCTATATGCAGTGGGTGCTCTTATGCACAGTTTACAGGGCACGTCCAAACACACTCAGGGTGTCGAGTAGAGCTCAACAATAACATAAACTCTCTGCTATTATCCAGACAGCGGCCAAGACACCAACAAGCCACCCGACCAGGCAGCCGGCCAGCCAGTCAGCTATCTGGCCGGGGAGTCGCACTGCTGCACGCCGTCAGCTGAACAATTATCATAGTAGCCACCTAGCCCATCGGCCGGCCAGCCGGCCAACCAACCAGCCAGCCATCATGGACGTTACAAAGCACGGCTCCGAAAATGTGTCCCCGGCGAAGAAAAGGCGATTGTGCTAATTTCCTTTTTCTCACTTTGTTTTTTAAAACCACTAAGTATGTCAGTTGGCACCGGCGAGGGGCTAATGACAGAAGTCCCAGCCAAAAGACTGTAAGTCTCTGTGTTAGTCGTTGCAGACACAAACCAGCGGCTTTAGCCTTGACAACTTCTACTGTTCCATGTCGCAGTCAGCTTATTTTCACTCGCCCTGTCTCTGTCTCTCTCTCTTTCTCTCTCTCTCTCTCTCTCGCCCCTCACAGTCGTTATGTTGCTCTGAGTATCAGGAGTTGCAATAATGAGATTGGCTGGTGTCGGGAGGGGTGGGGCGGTTAAAGCCTTGAGCTCAGCCCATAGTGGTCTGTGCCACCGGTCATGCTATTGTGGCCTCCACAGCCCTCGCCCTCTTAATACTCTGCTGACATTTAAGGGGTCAAGAGAAGGTCGGGATAAATGTGCCGTTCTATAAATGGGTCTGAGCAAATAATATTTGCTTGTTACAGTCAAAGGCAGAACTGGGGAATTCATATAAGATGAAAGGATTTTGAATAGCACATACCAAATGCAGTTGCTATGGTGAGTAATGATAATTTACAAGACTGGAATTCGGTGCCTTCATTATAATGGACTTGTATTGTCTAAATTCTGTTCATATGTGGGATTTAGTATTGGAAAAGTTGCCTATTGTAATTTTTTTATATATTTAGCAGCCTTATTATGTCACTTCCCTAACAAATACAATACTGTTTAAATGCTTCCAGATACCTAATGGTAAAAATGAATAATAATAATCAAAGATCCCAGATTACACCATCTGATCCAGAGTCTCTTGGAAATCTGTTGAGTTGGTTTTCCTACTTTCAAACCATCTCTGAAACTTTCCATGGACTTCAGTCAGTGATATGGCTCCATGTTCACAGTGGAACTTTGGAGAAAGTATCTGACCCCTCTGAGAGCAGCCGGCAGGGAAGGTGTTGACAGGACGGAGGTGCTTCCTGGCTCCAAGCTCCTACCTTTGGCTGAGCTGGAGCCAAACGCGCTCATCATATCAGCCCTCAGCTTTGCTCTGCGAGGTCGGGGGGGGGGGCAGATAGAAGGGTGAGGGCAGTAGCCACTGGAAAGGAGTTGCAAGGGTTTATGACACGTTGCGGGCTTCTCTTATTTCTCTTTGAAGAGATTTACCTACATCAGCCCACACTTGTGTATGCGAGCATATCCGCGTCTCTGTGGGCTTGTTAACTCGTATGTGTGAGACCTCAGTGACACACGTCCCCTTTTCGGGAGGCACATCACACTGCAGATGACCCTGTTGGATGGCGATGGCCCTTTTAACCACAGCACCCTGATGCAATCCACTGTAAATACATTAAACCAAGCTGCAGAGGAGGAAGCTGCTTATCCATCCTCTCCGGCTCTTTTTTCCATCTCCCCTTTCCCGTCTCTTGCTCTTCTGCTCTGTCTTTATCTCACTCCGCCTCCGATTCTGTCTTATTTCCAGTATTTGTCTCATTCTTTGTTTACCTTTCGAACACCCCGCACCAGCACCGCTATCTGAAAGTACCGCATGCGCACACTCGGGCTGCGCCGACCCACCTCAGTCGATCTCTCTCGCTTGCCCGCCGCACACCTTTACCACCAACCCCGCCCCCCCTCGCCTCGCCTCGAACCCCCGGCTGGACATGAGTCTCGGCCCGAACCTGCCTCGGGGTCACGGGGAGTGCCAAAGGTGCGGTGAGTGACGTGGCACTCTGGCTGACCCCTGGCAGCTTGGCAGGGCTGCCTCCCTAATGAGATTAGCTGGGTAATGCCGACTCTGTGTCTGTTTCTCCCGCCGCCCAGCCTGGCCCACCCTGGGGCTCTTTATTTAGCCAGCAGCAGGACAGGGTGTGCCAGCATTCACAGGTCGAGGGCAGGACAGGACCCACAAGCCCACTGCCCTCCCTCGCCCCTTCTCCCCTTCCATATCTATCTCAGCGGCCTCGGCCGAAGTTTGTAGCTCCGCCGTCACGCATCGTTTCTGCGACGTAGTGGATCTCTGCGTCGGTCTTTCTCGGTTCTCTCGTTATTGTCAGCAGTTATCGGTGCCATTTAACGGACAGGTCGAGAACAACAAGGCAATGATCAAACAAACAATGCCCACGATCCCTTGAAATACACACAAGAACACACACACACACACTGTTCTGAGCCAGGCGAACCGAGCATGGAACCCCGGAAACTCAGCTCTCATGCATGCATACGTGTGACTGGCTTTGATGATTGCTCAGAGCAGCGTAAAGTGCAAAGCTGCTCACTGTACCGCCCTGCGAAGACACAGACTTCCACTGTATTACCAGAGCTGTAGCCACCAGCCTGGAACCAGTCAGGTAGCCAGACAGCAGCTACATCAGTCACGGAAGTTCAGCATGTGCTGCAATTTTGCTAGTGCTTTAAATTTTACTGGAAAATGTGCAGTTAATGTGTCTTTACTGTAATTTTTACACTTTGCCAAGTAATCTCATGGGCTGGATATGTTTGACATCCCAGGTTTAGACAGATGTTATCAGCACCCTAGTTAGCTATGAGAAAGTTTGTCAACGTGCCAATTAAACGGCAGCAACTTTGTGCAGTAGTTTTATGAGAACGTTCTCAATCGATTGGCCTTTGAGTGTGTAACAGCTCCTGTGAGGTCCGGCTCAGGTGTTATTATGTATATGTGTGTGTCTGCATGTGTGTGTGTGTGTGTGTGTGTGTGTGTGTGTGTGTGTGGTCCTCCTATGTGCGACAAGCGTAAAGACCTCTCTACTCATTGGTTGTACGAAAGGATTGTCACATCCATCCTTTGCCAGAGAGGCAAAGATCCAGCTCCTGCTCTTCACCCTGTGATTGTTCTCAGGTCTGGAATCACCCACTGATATTGTACGTCTCCGCTCATTTCTATCGGCACCATGGACAAACGTGTCATCTTCAGCCAAGAGCAATATTTAGAGCGCTGATTTAGCTTTAACCCAAATCCTATCCTCTGTGTTCCAGTTTAACACCTCTCTTTCACATGCACATGCCAGAATGCTCTCTCCCTCCCTCTCTCTCTCTCTCTCTCTCTCTCCCTCTCTCTCCTCGTCTATTAGTTCAGCACAGACAAGTCACAAGACGCATGCTGAAAAGAACAGACAAACACATAGTATACCACCGTCCACCCCCGTATCACTGTGCTGATATGGACCTTTAGAGAGGAGAGAAGAAATCCTGTTGAATGAAATGAAATTGTGAGGTGGATTTAGAGGCTTCCATGTTAATCTCCAAAGAGAGCCGCAAACATAATAGTCATGCAGTTGGATGTACAAGAAACTTAATTAACTGGAGACCTTGTCCATAGATGGCAGGTCAAGGAAATCTCACCCACACAGCACCTCATCTTTTCACCGCTCTTCATTTCCACAAACTGAAAATCTTCCTCAACCTTTTAAACTGTGTTTATATCTTTAGAAGTCCCAGGAGGACATGCTATACTTTTCTTATACACTAATTACCACTTACAGCTTCATTTATTTATATATATATAAATACACACACACACACACACACACACACACACACACACACTGTATTTATTCAAGTTTTAATGTTGTGACTGTAGCATTTTGATTTCAGCACTGGGTGAGAAAAGAGGTGGACTTGGCAGGGGGTGGCTACAATTCCCTCATTAGGAAAATAAATATTTAAAACTTGAGTGTTACAGCTATGTCATTGTTAACAGTCCAAGAATTCTCAACCAGGACAAAGGTTAAAGTCCAGTAATAGCCTGAACCAGGAGCCACACTGGCCCTTCAACATGGATTGTCACCATCATCAGTGTACGGAATGTCATGTCATCTTCAACCGCTAATCTCGTAATCTGGGTCACAGGGTATTTCTACCAGTACACATATGGCCAGTGGGGGGTGTCAGTGTCAGGGCCAGTGACACTGCAGCAGGATTCAAGTGGGTGCTGTCCCCACCCCCACCTCCCCATATGGAACGGATGGACCAGATATGAAGCTATGCGAGTGTACAGTGCAAGACGTGGAATTAGAATGTTGCCATAGTCAGTTTCAGAAAACCAAAATGGAATATAGTTGACTATAGCAGGAGCAAGTAACTACAAGAGAGGTGTTCCCTGTAATACCCAGGGGTCGACCTTCATGCTGTCACTGGAGGACGGCACATACACCAGATTATACTGTGCTAACCGGTGTTGTTTTTGTTCCGGTGCGTTGTGATGTCAGAGTTGATGCACCAGTGACTCATTAGTGTAAAAATAATAAAACCGGGTATGCAGACTTACTATTGACACTGTGAAAGTGTAAAGATGCCTCTCGTAGCAGGTTCACGTGGGTGATCTTGCTTGTTTTGAAGCAAAATGAAAAGAAAAGGCATTGTTAAATTCAGTGCCCATACATGTGACAGTGGTAAAAGGCAACATGGAAAAATTCCACAGCAGATTACATACCATCACACAGTGACTTCACCATTAAGTTTGCCTCCAAGGGACAAGCGACAATATGGACAAGGTCAAGGAGTGATGAATGGCAAAGTAGAGGAGAAATTCACAGATTCTGCATCACCAGCAACCTTTTCAATGGAGATTTCATTAGACAGAAACATGAAGTCACCAAGGTCTCAACACATCTCTCAAAACCAAGTGTGTGAACTATAAAGACATTCCAGAGATCCCTTCAAAATGTAACTCTTTGATGAGGTGCCAATGCGTCCTCAGACCATTATCACCAGGTTGCCCATGTGAAGATGAGGTTAAGGAGAAATTCAATAATGGAACGAAGAACTAGTTTCAGTGATTTCCAGTACAATTTAATGTATGTCAAGTTTTCTTTTTCAATCACTCAAGAGCAGGGGTGTAAAGCTCAGTTTAGTTCAAGGGCCAAATTTGATCCCTAGTGGACTAGACCAGTAAAATGATAGCGCGATGACCTATAAACAACAAAAACTTCAAATTTGATTTAGTACAAAAAAGTAGTACACTTGTGAATTTAATGGAAATTTGAACCGATTCGTAAATGAAAGTGTCACTTCTCAATATAACCAACATAAACCAAGTACACCATTTTTTACACTTTGCAAAATCATTCCACGGGCCGGAGTGGATTTCCAGGCGGGCTGTGTCTGGCCTGCGTGCCTCATGTTTGACACCCCTGCTCCGGAGGAATCCAGACCCACGCTTAGGATCAAACCTCGTGAAATATGGTGGAGGAAGGTGAAGGAGTCCACCAATAGAGATGGCAAGTGGGGAAAGAAGCAGCATATATGCAAATACGAACTGGATCAATCACCAGCAGTTGCATGAACTGCCTGAGACCAGCAGACTGGCCTCTCGATGGAGTGGAACTACAATCTTGAGGACTATTAAAACGGGGGAGCCCTCCTCTCGCACCAGTTTGCCAATATTACACAGGGTAAAGCCTGCAGGGTGAGCTAACAGTGCCTCTCCAGCCAGAGAACGTAAATAGAACCTAAAAGACCTGACTACTACAATCAAGATCAGGAAACGCAACTCCTCCCAGCAACAACTCTACACGCTCACAGGCCTGACTTCGTCAGCATCAAGAAGTGAGATATTCCCACAAGTGCAGCTGCCGGGCCAAAAGAAACGCAGGCCGACCTCAGAACACCTGATGCTGTGACTTTGATAAAGGAACCTGGAGGATGGGCCACACCTGAGGGCCACTTCGATATTGGCTCATGACCAGGACGCTTAGAAACCCTGGCCCTGTCTCAGGAGGGGAAATCCATGTCAGGAACTTAAAAGTGAGAACATTGCGGCTTCTGTCTTTTTCCATTTCATGCTTTGCAACAGTGGATTCAGTGTTAGACCCCATCTCATGTTGTTTCTTTGACTCATTTCCACGTCTTTCCATATCATCCAGAAGAACCAGATCTTGTAACATGCAGGGTTCCAGAGTAAACGTGCATTCCATTAACATGAGAATCCCAAAGTGAGTTTCTGAAGCTTATATGCCTCAGATTTTCCTGGTAAGCCAGTTTACCATTTTATAAGTGCCTGGCTCATTTTCCCCATGTGATCCTTTGATGGAATGGTTGCTTTGGTTTAAGACATTTTCCTTTTTGTTTGTTTAGTACGGTTGCATTGTATACTAATGACAGTTCCCCTGAAGAGTACGTGTGTGTGTGTGTGTGTGTGTGTGTCAGGGTGATCCTTCTTTACCTCTGTGTGGCACAGGGTGTGGTGCACGGTTCAGGATCTGCGGGGAGGCCCGTCATGGTTTGCCCTTACAGGAACACTGCACTGAAGCAGGGCGGCCCTGAGCCATATGGTGGGGGTCCCTGCTCTGCTGGCTGACAAGTCACATTTTGACCGCAGCACAAACACAACATTCACCTCCCTGGAGACTCAACTCTGAGGCTTTGGGCTGTCAAACAGTAGGGACCGGTGTTGGAGAACCCCAGGCTTTGCACTGCACCATTAGAGGCGGAGCACCGCAGAGAGTATCATATTTAAGGAAGTTTGACCTTTGGCCGCCTGAGATTTGAATGTGGATAATGGAATTTGATTGATGTTCAGAACACCTCCATTGCGGGTCTGTGGTAATAGTGCAGGGTTCGCTCTCTTGTGAAAGACTTGGTCTGGCAGTGCCAGAGAAGAATACAGGAAAACGGAAAAGTAAACAGGAAAAAGGATAGATCAGACAGAGAGAGAGAGAGAAGGAGAGAGAGGGGAGAGAGAGAGAGGGAGTTCATGCAAGGTGGAAAGAGTCAGGAGAGGTAAAAGTCAGATAAACAGATTAAGAAAGTAAGTGAGGGAAAGGAGGATAAAGAGAGGGCACGAGTTTCTTGTAGCGAAAAGCGAGAAAAGAGCAGCTGGATGAGAGAGAGAGAGAGAGAGAGGTAGAGAGAGGATCCCGCTGCATGGGGAGGGGGTGTAACATCACACCATAGGGTCCCTTATGGGACAGGCGCAGACGGAGCACACTCCCTGCTGCATGCAGGAAGAGGAAGCTTTGCCAGCGCCGAAAACATACAAGGGAAGAAGGAGACACGAGCAGAGCAGAGGAAAACGCACTCGTCCCCAGAGACGAAGTGGGAATTTTCTGCAAGCGCACACACTATGTAGAGAGAGGAGGAGAGAGAGAGAGAGAGAGAGAGAGAGAGAGAGAGAGAGAGGGGAGGAGATGGCAGAGAATAAGTAAAGCGAGGGATCGCGGAGGACGAGCGAGGGGAGCAGCATGATGAATAGATGAGATGGTGGGAAAGTGGAGGTTCAGAGAGAGACGGGAAAGCAGAGGGGCGATGCTTTGAAGAAGTCAGATAAATAGATCTGTAACATAATGCCTTAATGAGGAGCGGAGCATACAAGGTAACGTTGAGAGAAATGTCTCCTCTGATGACTACATGAGAAACTCAATTCTCACACACTCCTTTAAAGGTGCAGTGTGGACGATTTCCGTCACTTTTATCACTGCTTTAAAAAAAAAAAAACAATTACATACTGACATTTTCATGAATGCATAATCCCCTTACCCGTAAATGAGCTCGTTATTGTGTATTTACGTGAGGAGCGTCTCCTCGCCATGTTTTTACAGTAGCCTACATTGGACGTGCCAAGCATCTTTTGAGTCGTGAGGACAGCTGAAGTCTACCATAGGTTCTCCTGCATGCGACCAAGCGAGCAACTTCACCTCTAGTTGTCACCAAATCTCACACACTGCTCCTTTAATGTTATTTAAAGCAATTTCCGCAGCACACAAAACTTACAGTAAAACAACAGTTAAGAACCATCTTGCCATAGCTCACTTGGACGACAAACTGTGTGAATGACTTCCAGAAAACGAACACTAATGAATGCTCTGCTTCACACTGAGGAGCAACAGTCTTCATTGTCGGCCTGACAACCACGTAAAGGACAAAGGTGTCAAACACCAGCCATAGTTCCCTCCTTGGATGACATTCAATACAAATAAATGCCTGCAAGTGTGTGAGTGTTCGTCGTGTGGAGGGTGCACATGAAAAGTGCCATTACCCCAAAGTAACCCGAGTGGCGCATCAGGAGAACTCAGTCAGAGCCGTGGGGTCAGGAGAGAGGCTCTGATCAGAGGTCAGAGTGTGGTGCAGTGAAATGGGACATTACCGCTCAACCAACAGAGCCATAAATACAGAGGGAAACTTTAACTGCTGTAAAATATGAGGCAGCGTATGGGGGTGTTCATGTGCACGGGTGTCTGCACATGTACGCATGTGTGTGTGTGTGTCTAGAACTGTGGTTTTTGCTTGAGGGAGGGAAGATGATGGGGTGGGGGGGTGGGGGCGGGGGGTGGGGGTTAATATGCTACGTTAGCCCTCAGGGGCCTGTACAGTTGAAAGTCAGTGCATGAGGCGTGCAGAATCACACCAGCCTGCGTTACAGTGGGACCAGGCTGGAGGTGGTGCTGGTGGTGTCGGTGGATGGGATAGGCGGAGGGAGGGAGGGAGGGAGGGAGGAGAGGGGGGGGTTTGCTATAAAAAGTGAAATCATATCACTTAGCAGCTGAGTGCAGATGAAGCTGTGTTTGAACTGAGAGGCATAAATTATACATTGTAAACAGAGCGTTGGGAGAGTACGGCTCGTTTAAATTATGACAGAGGGGAGTTTTTCTGCTCTCCTTTCTTCCTCCGCACTCACTCTCACTTTCCTTCCCCTCTCTCTCTCTCTCTCTCTCTCTCTCTCTGGTTCCCCCTCTCCTGCTGACTCTCTGCGACACCTTCCTTATCAAGCATCCACCACTGTCACTCACGTTCTCCTTTGTAGTTTGCTGTTTCAGATAAACCGTTTCTCCAAATGTTTCATGAAACATTCTAAGGCCCTGTTCACACAGAAACCAGTTGGTGTGAATCCGCCAAAGTATTTTTTTTTTTCCATCTTGGGGGCGTTTCATCCACACGGGGTTGGAGAATACGAAGTGCGAATACATTACTTTTTGAAACCGAGTGATAAAGTCTCAAGACGCTATTGTATCGTATCTGTCTTTGAAACAGATATGCATCGATAAGCCATAGCCCCACCTCTTCCTTTAACCTGCATGTGCTAACCCACCACCACCACCAACAACAACAACAACAACAACAATAATGTCGGATTACTTGTAGTCCAATGTGACCCGAAGCAGAAGCTCTACCTCGTCGTCGGACCACGCAAACGTCTCTATTCTCGCTTGCGTATTCTTCGCCGCTATCGTCATCAAATTTGACTCCTTCTTCTTCTTAAACCTCTGAAATGCTGTGACACTGTCTCTCTAACAGTTCGCACGCGTCATTGATAGCGGACATGCAAGGGCGAGCAGAGTTCTCCGTGATATGATCAATGTCCCCTCTCCTGCATAGTTCAAGTTGGACCGCTGTGTGGTTCCTTTTTTTTTTTTTTTTTTTAAAGGTGCCTCCGTCCCGTCTGACAAGTGCGAGGTTATTGATCAGTTTATTCTATTTGCCGTTGACCGCTCGCCGCAGCCTCTCCTCTCACAAGTCAATAGTGGAGGATTGAGAGGGTGAGCGCCTCCGCTGACCTCCCCTCCCTCAATCTCTGATTCTGTCCCCTCCGCCACATAAACACACGCTCACACACACGCTCAGACAAAACACACACGCTCACAAAATGAATGACTCTCGCTGCCCGTTGTACCCACACCTCTGATCCCGGCTACAATTTTGATTAATCTTGAAGTGCTGCAAGGTCAGGGCAGGCCTGTGTGTGTGTGTGTGTGTGTGACATTCCCTGATGCTGTCAGATAAAGGTCTTAAGCTCGCTCGGGGTGGGTGCTCTGTTTGTGTGTGTGTGTGTGTGTGTGTTATTTTATTTTTCTCTCCGTGTGTATTTGTGTGTCTGTGCCAGGACGGGTGTTGAGTGTGTCTCCTCCAGAGGTGATCGTGGCCTCTCTGAAGCAGGGATCAGTGACCTTGCCCTGTTTGGCAGGCTCTGTGTGTGTGTGTGTTTGCTCGCTCATGTACTGATTAGGGAAAGTCTTCCAGTGCAAGGACTGTTGGGCCATGTTCAACCAAACAATAACACAGCGTCGCAGAAACACAACAGCTGCATTAGCACTAACAGATGAGTCCAAATGGACCCAGAGAGACAGAGACGGGTTAATGGACACTGAGATGCAGCAGTTTAGAATTAGTTGGTTTATTTGTGGATAATCTTTCAAAATAAGAATTTACTGTATTGATAATTAGTAGTCCAACTAATATGTGGTGTCACTGACCTTAGGTATAGTTTAGCTTTTTGCAACATTGACATACATGATGAGTTATTCCTTGTGAAGTTCTGGGTTGGATGTTGACTGGTATGTATTTTTATAGACCTTTATCGGGTCTTGACGACTCCTCAAGTCACTTCACAGTACAGTTCACTCATTCACTCACAAACACAAACATTTGTTCCGTGCATCCAGTCACAGCACTTTGTATTTATGAGTACATGGGACAATGTCCAGTATCTTGCCTTGCATCTAGTGTCTTGCCTTGTATGTGGAGAGGGAAGGCGAGAATTGGACCGCTCCTCTCCCCTCTCGGCCACAGCTGGGTTTGAGGGAGAAGGTGTAGTTATCCTACATTGAAAGAGAAAGTTAGCATGACAGCTCCAGGAGGGTCTGTTACTGCACTGGACGTAGTGATGTCACGCTCTTGTATTCAAAGAGGTTTATTGATTTGAGGATTCTAATAGCAACTCATGTAAACAAAATGAAATCAATCATCTATCACTCTGACTAAAATCAATATTAGGAATAAAGTACTCACTGTCTTATTATTTTTCAAATGTAATCAGTAGTTCGTGTTTGGTCGACAATCCCGATGCAGTTTACGATGCTAATACTCTTCCAGTGGCAGAGATCTCATCGCAGAGAATGAGGAAACTGAAGTGAGCAGTCATTGTTGTGGTTGCAGACTCACAGTTCAATTATCTTATTTACTTTGAATAAATACAATTCCAAGCTGTCCGAGACAAATAGTTGATGGGTGAAAGTTAGAGTGACGGAAACATGGCTGTGCATCTGAATTCTTCCACATGTGGAAAACGTCCCTGCGTGTGTTTCCCGTGGTTCTCGGAAGATGAATTAGCATCGCTCAGTTTCTCTCAGCGCTCATCAGTGTTGCTTCATTTCGGGACTTAGTTAATTTATGAGGAGCAGACTGGGGGCTGCAACCCCTCGCCTCTCCACAGAGCAGGAGGAGATAATTATTCTCTTTCTGACTCACACATTTCGATGAAAAATGCATACGGCTGAGGCTCCGAGCAGCTTATCAAAAGGTTAACTCTTCCCCACAGTTGGCTGTGCTTACAAAGGGGACCGTCTCTGACAACAGTGGCGGCGCCACCGTGCCACTTTGTGTCTTCCCGCTGTTTTGTTTGGGTAGGCTCTTTTTCTTTTTCCACCATTTTGGTGACCCGGCGGCGGCCCGGCGCTTTTGTTTTCCCGAAGTTAACTTTCGATCAAGAGAGGAGCCGGCACTCGTTTGTGTGGAGCGGTGAGACGCCTGAGCGTGGATCCACTGCAGAGCGACTCTGACCTGAATACACAACATCACTCTCATGTTACGCACAAACTGCTTTCGTGCATGTTGGTAATTATTGTGTCGCGCATCATCCTGCAACGTTATGTTTCCCTCACACGTCACTGTGCTTGATAGCTCATTAGATCATCTCATTGGGATGCGAACATCTTTTGCTTCTTCACCTTCACGTACACAGTATTCCCAAATACACAACTGTCACTCACTCATACACACACACACACACACGCGCGCGCGCGCGCACGCACACACAGGCCGTATGTGGAAGGAGCGCTGCCTGGAAAGTGATAGCAAGAGAAAAGAAGCTCTGGAGAGGGAGTTATCTCTTCAGATGTCATTGAGGGGCGCCTTCTCTCTCTCCCTCTCCTTCCCTCTATCACTTCCTTCTTTCTTCCCTCCTCGCCGTCTCCCTCCCTCTCTCTTGTTCCCACTTGCTCTCTCAAATCATGCTCGCCTCCAGTGGTATTCAGACAGTCCAAGGACAAAGTAGAGATATGCTGGGAGCAATGGACTGTCCGTCAGTGTGTGCCTCTGTGTCTGTGTCTGTGTCTGTGTGTGTGTGTGTGTGTGTGTGTGTGTGTCAGAGGGAGAGAGAGAGAGAGAGGTTGTTGTTGAGTCTTTGAAATGCTCTTCCCTTGTCCTGACGGATTGGAGTCTTGTCCCTCTCTGTTTACCCCCCAAATCACACGCTCACACACACACACACACACACACACACACACACACACACATACGTATACGCTCACACACACACACTTTTTCTACATTTAATAGCACAATGTAAAATGTAAAATTGACTCAGAGCTCCGTGCACAGCTTGCTATTATCCAGGTCACGCCCTTGTGTTTAAGGACTGTTACTTCATTTGATATTTATTGACACGTCAAGGTGACTGTAGTGGCACTAAATAGTTCATTTCCATAAAGATCTGTGATTTTTTAATTTTTACTAAATTATTTTTGATTATTCACCCATCTGGGTCTTGTATTTCTACACCAGGCCATGGGTCTTTATATTATTAAGTCATGCCGTGTGTTCATGTGGCCTTGGCTTGTCTGACTAAACCAGGCTAAAGTAGATGGCCCCGGGGTCTGTGACCCTGAGAGAGGCACACACACACACACACACACACACACACACACACACACACGCACACACGCACATAAACACACATACACACACAAACACACAAAAACACACACACACACAGTCAGACCTCTGCTCTGCTAAAATATTAAAATACAACCAAAGGAAAAAAAGTCTGGATG
>JAFBJT010106027.1:0-17517 GCA_016785325.1 Chascanopsetta lugubris | reverse complement strand
TCCTGCCCGCCAACCCCCCCCCCCCCCCCCCCACGCCCAAAACCACCCACCCACTAGCCATCGCTATGTCTCAGTTAGTTGCTTAAAGGCCATGTGCTCCATTTGTAAGAGATGAAAGTCCTTGCTTGGACACGGGGTGGAATTATTGCAGAGGAAACGTTGGCACGCCTGTTGCTTGGCCCACAGGCACGGATGTGTTTGTCTGGAGCAGCAGCAGCAGCAGCAGCAGCAGAGTGGACCACCAGGAGCTCAGTTGATGCCGGAGGAGAGGGAGGTGGAAAGTGTGTGTGTGTGTGTGTGTGGAGCATAAGGACATAAAGCTAGTTTTAAGACTGTCGGTAGATGCATACAGCTGGATTCTTCTGAAGAGAGTTTCATCAGCAGCTTTTAGCCATGAACAAAAAGTGCATGCACACACAGGCGGCACCAGATGTTTTCCAGCGTTCATATATATGAACAACGCAGCTGGAGACGGACGTAAGCATGGGGGCAGGAACATGTTTAAACGCATTAACATACTGTTGCGAATTTCACTGCAACACATGAGCTCCATCGCCAAAAGCTCCAGAATGTCACTGTTTTTCCAACTTTCTAACTCTTTTGTGTCCTAAGGTCTTCGCTTTCTTTCTGTCCAGTGTTAGACAGTATCAACGTACCTAGCTTGCTGTGAATGATAAAAATCCCTACGCATTCTCTAACGGAGCTAACTCTGAATCTCTTGTGCAATGAGTTGGTTTTCGAATGGGGTTAGAGGAAGTAAAACAATTAATATTGAAACCACGCCCCCTCCCATCTGAAAGCCACACCCTCACAACACATGGCCCCGTCCAGACTGACCTTTGCACAGAGTCAGGTGGAGGAGACAGCACCAGGAGAACAGCTCTGTTGACAACTATATCCCATGTGTCTCTTCTATTCACTTACATTGTCTCTGCTTTATCGCTTTGCACCTCTTCAGCTTGTTTTGACAACTCTTCTCAAATGCGATGATATATATATATATATATATATATATATATGCCAAGTGTTAAATCATAGTTTTTGTCAAAGTATAGCATTTTAAAAACATATTGATTATACATATTAAAGGTGCAGTGTGTAAGAGTTCTGTCATTTTTGTCACTTGCAAAACCAACTGCACCTGGTTACTTCCCACTACTGATATGTGGCCTGTCCTTCAGAGGAGTTGCTGTAGAACTCTGTACCTGTAGAAGAATGAAATAAAAAATATCATAACATGTCCAGAGACGGCCTTTTCCAGTCTAATCCATGTTGCCAGGAGCTCGGAGCGGTGGCTTCAACATGGTTGAGAGAACTCTCCCTCGCTATCCATAAATCTGTGACTCCAGCCGCCAGGCGAGCTGAAGGCAGCCTCTCTCTCTATGCCTTGTTATCTTTATGTCTCCCATTGTGAGAGGCCTGATTAAAAGGTGCTTGATTTAAAGTGGCGTCGCTTTTCTCATCCCTCCCCCTCTCTCTCTCTCTCCTCTTCATTCTGCATTTTACTTATAACTTGTCGTTCGGTTGTTTTTGCTTTAATTCTCTCTTTCTCTCTCATTCAGCTTCGCTTTTTTGAGAGCATCGAATCATAGCCTCATTCTAAGTCATGCTCAACTTAACCCTACACACACACACACACACACACACACACATACACACATAGTCCCCTGTGGCAACTTAACACAAAGAGAGAATATCATAGGGATACAATAACAATATGCTATATTAAAGGTGCAGTGTGTATGATTTCAGTCATTTCTATCACTTCTTACATTGTCATTAATCTATAATAATCAACTTCACCACTAGATATCACCACATCTTACACACTGCACCTTTAACTTAATTGATGTTTATCTCTTATGATGCATATGAAACCAAATCATCATGTCTATGTCCAAAATAATGAACAAGATGGACATAATGGGAGAATGAAAATAATCCCAAAATAAACATCAGGTCGTGGTAGATATTGAGCAATAGATATTGATTTCTATCATCTCCGTCAATGTGACTGAGATCCTCTCATTTCAGGGGGAAATGCTTGACTATCACATTAGCCTCATTCCTCCCCACCATAATGCATTTCAGGCCCCTCCAGATCCCGGGTCATGTTTCCTAATTAGTTCCAAATTTCCACCATGACAGGCTCAGCACCTTCCCTGTTGTGGGTGACACCGTGGCAGTGAAAGGGGTTGGAGTGTGTGTGTGTGTGTGTGTGTGTGTGGGTGGGGGGGGGGGGGGGGGGNNNNGGGGGGGGGGGGGGGGGGGGGGGGGGGGGGGGGGGGGGGGGGGGGGGGGGGGGGGCGTTGATGTGGGCTGGTCGCGAGGAGAAGGGAGAACAGAAGAACAGAGAGGGAGTCATGATACTTCATTAAAGCGACACACTCGACTGATTCCGCCCTCCCCCATCCACAGACCTCTCTATTCTGCTTCACCTCAGATGCCCTTCGCCTCTCATCTCCATGTGCTCGCCTTCCCTCAATTTATACCTTCACCCCCCCACCCCCACCCACCCCTTCCTCCGCTTCCCCTTGTGCCCTGTCTTTCATTTCATCATTGCCAGTCACCTCAGATTATATCAAGTGTGTTTCAAAAGGCAGAATGGCTGAATTTACGATGGGGTAAAATTAAACTTTCCTCACAAAGAAACAGAATGAGTACTTTTAAAGGTGTAGTGAGTAAGATTTGGTGACATCTAGAGGTGAAGTTGCATGTTGTATCCATTGCCTCACCCTCAACCTTCTGAGCATGCAGGAGAACCTATGGAAGCCATTCATAGTCATTAAAACTCAGATGTTGAGTGTGTCCACTCTGGGCCACTGTAAAAAAACATGGTGGCCCCAGTAGAGAGGACCCACTCCTCATGCAAATATAAATTACTGGTCTCATTTCAGGGTAATGCAGAAAAAAAAGATAAAACATGAAGATGATTATAAATTTATGAAAATGCCAGTGTGTAGTCGTTTTGAAATCTTTTTTAGAAGTGACAATATTTGACCAAAATCTTAAACACTGCACCTTTAAATATCATTTTTTCTGGTATTATTTGAAGTCAGCATTGGTAATGCAGGGAGCCCACAGACATGACATCCTTTGGGGACCATGCTAGTATATGGGTTGAAAAAAAACCTGTCACATTAAATATATATGAATAATGAAAATTCAACAATGTTGCTGTAAACACTTATGACAAAGAAACACAATTAAAGATGGATGTTGCAGTGAGATTAAAACAAAAGAAAATTAAGTATGTATGGGGAAAAAAAATATCTGCATTTTAATGGGCCAGCTGATTATTCAGTCATTCCTTCTGAAAACAACACAATTATCCAAGCTGCAGGGTTTCATTTGAAATGTAATGTGCCCATGAAAATGATGACATCACTTTGAGACAAATGTTCCGCAGGCAAATGACTGACCCTGCCACTGTGAACGCAAACTGTCGTAAAAACACATTAAATGTTCATGACAGAAAAACGCTGAGCGTGAATAAATTCCATGGTGACGAATCATTATTAATTAATGTGGGGTTAATGCCATCTACTTAAGGCTTTGGACAAAAGCCTCTTTGTTTACATATTATTGTCGACATTAACTTCTCTAAAATCTCTATTTACATCTCATGTCCTCAGTTCAACTGTCCTGTGGATCCATTTTTTACAAGCTTCAGTTTATTTCTGGTTCACCAAAGTAAACAGGCAGGCTTATGAAATACACATTAAATATTATAAAATTACACCTGCAATTTAGAGAATGTGACTCTTACATTTAATATTGTAAAGGTCTTTCCTTCACTGCAGTTCAGAGATTGTATTTCTCATATACTGTTACATTTATTGAAATGTTTTCAATAAAAATGCTACAGTGGCAGCAAGCTTAGGTTATCAAAATCAGTACACAAATTATATGTTTGGACATTGACTTTCTATTGAGCATATCCAAATTAAATGATGAAATATGTGTTTCCAATTCATAATGCGCCTTACTGAATACATTCAAATGGCTAAAATCTGGAGATATACCTGAAGGTACTTGAAACGGAATTTACTGAGTGGTTACATTGCTTGTTGTAGCTGAATACATCTCACTTTATGTTTATGTTTATGTTTCAGGCACCTTTAACTACCTTTTGCAGGGAAATGTGATCTTTCCAATCTGGAATATGTACAGAGCTTCCAACAATCCACTGTCCATGTCATCGCCGCAGAGTACATTTGTGTCGCCAGACAAATCAACACCACTTCCTCGCTCTCTCTTTCCTCCCTCCATGTTTTTTCCACGTTTGGCCCAGGGAGCATCCCGGCTCAGCCCGGCCAAAGATAGTCCCGCTCTCTATCTCTCTGTTTCTCTCTCTCACATTGTCAGCGTAGGCTGCTTAGCCCCTTCCCCCCGGCTCTCTCCACTGCAACTGGCTGGGCATTGCTCCACATGACATGTCCATTTGCAATTTGCAATGACATGTCCGTCCCCCCCCCCCCCCCCCCCCCCCCCCCCCCCCCCCCTTATCACATTGTCCCCCCCCCCCCCCCCCCCCCGCGCCAACCACCACCAGAGTGCGTTGGCAGACACCACAGAGGCAGGGAGCGGACCAATGTTTGGGGGGAGAGAAGACAAGAAGGTGAACGCCAATAATCAATTTGAATATAAATACAAAAGGACTGATCCCCAACATGTCTGAAAAATATGAAACTATTTACTGCAGATGTATCTCATAGTATCATCCCTGAGTGTTTATAGTGTTTACAGGACAACTTAAAGGTGCAGTGTGTAAGATTTGGGTCATTTTGTCACTTCCAAAAATATTTCAAAACAATTAAATAATGACACGCTCATGAATTTAGAATCTCATAAATGTTCATTTTGTCTCCATTACCCTTAAATGAATATTTACATGAGAAGGGGGTCCTTTCTATGGGGGCAGCCATGTTTTTTACAGAATAGAGTTGAAATATTAAGCATTATTTGAGTTTTGATAAAGTCTACCATAGATTTCCCTACATGTTCAGAAGGGTGAGGTTGAAGTGATGGATACAACATGCAGCGTCACCATATATACACACTGCACCTTTAAGCATTGGTATGCCACAGGGGAGATGGGAGATGTATCTTTCTACCCTGTTTGTCGTGGGACCATCCACTATAATGTTAAGTGTGCTGGGGCTTTGCGGGGGGGGGGGGGGGGGGGGGGGGGGGGGGGGGGGGGGACGTGATGGGGTGAGGAGAGGAAGGAGGAGAAATGTGTTGTCAAGGTAACTAACCTGAAGCCAGAGTGATTAACAAACATGGAGGCAGGAGCCAGACAGAGAGAGATTGGATCTGTTTGGCACCTTTACAGCTTCTGTGGGTTCCGTGGGACGGCAGAGGAGTGTAAGCGTCCAATCATAACCCTGTCCATCAGTTTTACTTCCTGCTCCTGCGGGACTCGTCACTGTGTCACTGACCCGTCGAGACACATGTCATGGGGGGTGGGGGGCACGGTTTAATGGCGGCCTCTGTAGTAGTGTGATTACTTCTCATGACCTATGTGGGGCGCGATGAGTCCCACATATATCAAACAGCACATCGTGTGAGTTTGGAGGTCAACCGGGCTGAATGTGTCCGTCATGGTCTGAAACATGGAGGGCAAAGTGATAATATATAGACTTTTATATGAAATGAAAAAATGGATTTTGTTTTCAATGGATGGTGTCATACAGAAGGTGAAGGTACGTTTATGAGCCAAAGACATGGAAACGATAAATCTGCACTATCACAAGTTAAATGCCGCAGAGCTGTGCCACAGCTATGCAAGGCAGAGCCATAGAGCTTTCCATGGATGTGTAAGCCTGTTAGTGGCACCTCAAAGTACATCAATCTAATCCATAATCATCACAATCAACCACAGTATCCAACAGTATGCAGTAATGCCCTCTCCACAGATATGGATGCAATAGTCACTTCCATTCAAAAAGCAGCCATTTCAGGGTGTTGGTGACCAAAGCTCCTGAGTCCCGACAATGTGCCCCATCAATGAATCCCTGCACTTTCAAACATGCCTGCACCACATAGATCCCTTTTCTGGAATCAGCCACAACCTCTATGTTCTTATCTTCCCAGTTCCTTCATCGAAATATCTTAAATTTACATCTGCACTTAGGGGATAAGACGCATCTGACATCATACTACAGGAATTTGTTGTTGATCGTGCTGCATCTGGATTTGCATGCAGATGTGGGTGCTGTATACAAGTATTATTTTGTTTATATAGGCCACTGAGCAACATTTTGTTAAATTGCATGATTGTTAAATGGGCTTGGATGGAACTCAACAACTGCATGTTCGACTCACCCTGCTTCCAGGTCTGCAGCTCCTTCAGCTCTTGGCAAACATCTCCAGCAGACCAATGGGAGGACAGGAGGTACTGGAATGATTTTCCTCTGGAGAGCAGGAACCCTAAACCCTCCCACTCAACACAAAAAGAGATACAACCTGTGAGCTGTATAACTGGAAGCTGGAATCCTATTCTGGAAATCAATAAAGGATGTTTACTGCTTCTTAATATTGTTGTCTTCTCTGTCCAATATCGTGTAGCAGTGCAACGGGCTAAGAATTGTTCCGGCAGTAAACTGGGCCTCAGTGTTTTATCACTGGATCAACATCTAATGCTGACCGAGCAAAGGAATTCAAATTAAAATTTAAGTGGGCGGTGTTATTTTGGAACATCCCACGCACGAGTACATCAGCAAATTATTAAAATCACAGCCCTTCATCAATAAAATAACTCAAGCACAATGCTGGTGTCGGTTGTAAAAGGACGAATGATCCATTTGCAGTATTTCATTAGCTGAGGTGAGGATTGTGGTCAGGTGAAGTCAATCTGCGTTTTTTAAGTGGCCTAATAAAAGAGATACTTCTGCATGCAAACACTGCAGAGACTTTAACGTTGCATCCACTTCCCGTGCTACGTCTCACAGAGAACAGGCCTAATTGGTTCCGCTTGTACAATTTCTGGGACATTACTCTTTGGGTTTTGAATTATAAAGGAACCTGTTGATTGGCGGGCATGGCACAGAGATAGAGGTTGGTTCGGAAATCATGAACAGCTGTAGTCTTTGGCAAAATGGGCAAAAAACAGTGTTCGGATCGAGGGGCAACCTCTGATGCAGACGAATGAAGTAGAATGGGAAGTGCAGAAATGTGCTGTTCATAGAGTGACCACTGGGGTTGACTCTGAAAGGGAGCAAATCCCCAAAGACTCCCATGGTAAAATGATCAACCTCAGAGGTCAATGAAATATGTGTAAAGCCGGATACAAACTTCGGTTTCGGTCTTAATCCGTCTCCGGTTTTCCCATGACAAATGTACGGGGAGTGAATTTTTCTTTTTATTTCACTGACTTTTGAAATGGTGCGTAATTAAGGGCGTGGTCTCTTGATTAAAAGCTGGGCTGACTTGGTACGTACCATGGGTGACGCGACTGCACCATGAGCCCGCCCACAGCTCTGTGTGTGTTCTGCCGCTATGCCCATTTTTGAATGAACCATGAACCAGATTTGTCAAAGTGGCAACAAGGGACACGCCCACAATTTGCCTCAAAAGCGCTATGCAGAGACAAACGGGTGACGTAACAGACGCTACGTCCATCTTTATATACAGTCTATGGTTCAAATAGATATTATATCCTTATTATCACTTTAGTTCAGAATTAATGTCTCACTGGTTGGCAACGGATCAAGTCTAACAACCTCCAGACTGTCTTATTACAAAGACAATGATATACAACTAGTTTTGACAACATTTCTCATTCTGAATATAGCAAAGGTCCTGTCATCTTTACACTTTTCATCAAGAAGAATAGCCTCATATTATAATCTTTAAATCTTACCTTTTAATTTGGTCCCTGCATGCAGTGTACAGTCTGGGATCCTCTCCAATGATTCATCATGCTCTGTAAAGCACTGAAACAGTAGCACAGCCCTGTGAGCCCTGTGCACAGACTGCACAGGCCTCTACCCTGTGAACACAGTCAATGTTGCAAATGATAGATTACACTATGTATTTAATGCAAGGATTATGTAAATATAATAGATACATACAATGCATTACAATAATAAATACATTGTGTTAATGTGCAAACAGAGAAAATTCTATAATGATGTAGATAGACAAACATTTTAATACATGAATGAATAAATAATCGTTGTCGCTTCACATACATATATATACATATATATATATACACATATTCATCACGTTAATTTGTATTTAAGTGCAAACAAAGAATAATGATATAGATAAAATAAATACATGAATGAATGGATGAATAAATAAATAAATAAATGTTGTTCCTGCTTCAGGTCCACTCACCTCAGTTGATTCATCACAGCTAAAAATCAATTATTGTTCCATAGAAAAGAGAGAAACACCTTTGCTTTAGTACCAAGGCCTCATATCTGTTAACTAACATCTCTCTGGATGTGTCCTTGAATGAGCTCTATGTTTCTCACCCGCTCCTCAAGTTCTAATTATATTTTAGCTTTAAAAGCCTCTTCGCTACATAGCCACTGCTCCAGTAACGCCTTTACTGTTCTGGTTACTGACTTGTAACTGACTTGTATCCCTCTTTACATTCACAAATTAAGCCCGAATTAAATAGCCCCTGCCACTTTCATCAGCATCTGTATGTTGGATGAAAACTGACAGACTATTCTGGGCCACCAATTAAAAGGCTGTTTAAATGCATGTCAGCTAATTGCTTGACAAGGTGCTGGTCCTGTGGAGTGCTGACATTTAACCGACGTAACATAACCGGCTTGTCTCTCTGCTTTATTTTATAGGATCAAATTAAAGATAAAGACTCAGTCACCTTGTTTTTAAGTTATTTTGTTTCTTTTGTTCAATCTATAACAGTGACTGTCTATAAAGTGAACACCTGGACAGGAAAGGGAAGCACAGGGTACTTGAAATGTATACATTTTAACAGGGGGTTATGTGTGAAGACATATAATAAGAAAATCTGGAATTTAAATTCCCATTGCTAAGTCAGTATGTAGTTTCAGTTGAGATAGGACTTGATTCTGCTCTTTCCTTTGTACCCACAAAAACGATATGTTGAGAAAGTTACATTATATCACTGATTTCACAATCGATACAGCATCAGCGCCGACTTGAAATGCAAAATAAAATGCAATGCAATTTGCATGTGGTGTTAATGTTCTGCATGTAACACTGAGGGCAACGAGATTCCCCTTCTCTTCCTTTCACAGCGCAATTATTTCAGCTTCTCTTAACTTTGAAAGATTAATGAGGTTGTTGGAAGACGTTTCTCTCGGTGAGGGAGTAGAATGTAATAAGAACAGATTCTCTGCATTAATCACAACATTAATCACTGAGTAGGATGCTTTTTCTTTCTTTACTTTGACAATTTAAAGAGTTTCATCAATTAAACACATGAAGACAGACACATGTCTAGTATATATCTATGTATAAACAAACCAAACTTCCCACCCATCCATTCACAAACCTATCTAGCCATCCAATCTACCGTCCATCCATCCAACCTTCTATCCATCTATCCACAAATCTACCTATTCTTCCCATCATTGATTATCCATCCATCAATCTGTCCATCCACAATCCTACCCATCCATTCTTCCTTCCATCAACTTACCCACCAATCCAACCATCAACTATCCATTCACAAACCTCCTTCCGTCCATCCACCCACCCATCTATAAACATCCCTACTTATCTATACAGCATCCATCTATCCACAAACCTTCCTACCCATCAAATGTCCCATCCATCCATCATCTATCATCCATCCGTCCTTCCATTCATCATCCCATTCATCATCCATCCACAAACCTACCTGCCCTTCCATTCTTCCCTCCATCCATCCATAACCTTACCTGCCAATGATTCATCATCCATCCATCATTCACAAACCGTACCTATCAATCAATCCATCCATCCACAAACCTACCTACCCATCCATCCAGGCATCTATCCATCCATTCATCCATCCAACCATCCTCACACCCACCCACCTATCCCTCCTTCCTACATTACATTTTAGCCAAAAAAAAACATAACACACATAAAACACACAATCCATTAACCACAAAAATGCATGAACACTGTGTGCATTTGTCCTCAGATAAGGAGACGGGGAGGTAGATGCAGGAATCTAGAGGCTTTTCGAGTGCAATCAAATAATATTTCTACATCCTCGGGGAAGAGACCGGGTCCCTGAACATATCCTGCCTTTATCTGAGGCTACTCTTCATGACTGTGAACCTTATCAGACAATAGAGGAATGAAAGAGAGATGAAGAAGGAGGTGAGGAGAGATTTGCGCCTGCAAGCCATGTTGTCTGCACGTGGATGATAGTGTTTATGCAGCATATTCGCTTCCCAGTGTTTTTACTTGAAGGTGAGGGGAGGGGCCATATGTTCAGAGACAAGGATGCACAGAGAAAGGACATAAGATAACCGAGACATGAGAGAGATACTGCATTCATGACTGTGGCAAGACATTAAACAACACACACACTAAAATGATGATAAAAGCTGATTCAGGTCATGAAAGGACTGCAGCATATAAATCAAGCCTAAAAATATATATTTTCAGTCTTGTACAAACCTAAGAAAGCTCTTGGAGGAATGATTCAGCATCGCCTCTCAAATGATGAGCGCACAGAGGAACATCTCAGGTAGTCCTGTTCTGCCTAACCATGACTGTGTTATCACTGTGATTTCCTGTCTAGGGGAAGGACAGACAGATGAAACATTAAGTCAGAGCAGACAAACAGATTGTAGTGTTTCATATCATCTTTGTGTTATTTGGTTTATTGTGAGAAGCCATTGGACACATCACACGCATGGATTAATTTCTAAGCAATATTAGCGAAGAGTTTACTTTACATTCTGGCCTGAATTTTGTTGATTGTAAAGTTGATCTAAATAGTATACCTCTATTTCAGATTGTGCTGACTTCCTCTTCTTCTTCCTGTTTTTTTCTTGAGTCATTCAGAAGCCTTGGAGGAGAGGAGAGGAGGAGAGGAAACAAGGAGACAAGAAAATACAAGGAGCGGGAAGAAAAGGGGACACAAAACCACCTCTTTGGACAATACTTCATTTTTACTTCTCAGATTTAGACTCAATGGACATCATGCATTACCTTTCATACCCTATTGTCAATGGGCAAAGACCTGCTGCATGCTACAAGTGCCAATCAGAAAGAATATGTCTCTACCTCAGGACTGAAAAGTGTGCAGCCAAAGTAGAGTTCAGACAACCTCCATAGTTTCTACCTAATAAGGATGGGACAGGAAGACTTGTTCACTTTAACAGAACATATCCAATATTCAAACAAAGGGTGAAGCATAAGGCCAGTGGGACATGTCCTGTGAATTTTTGATGGTCCATAAGACTGACATCACTTTTCATCAGCTATAGTTCTTAAATTCATTTGTGTCACTAACCTCCATGGAAATGTCTTTTTCATTGGGAGGCTTGATGTTTAGAAAATCCTGAGCAATTTACCTGGACATTCTTTCATTCCTTCTCTCTGGATCATTTCAAGGGAATGTCGGTTGAGCCTGAGCATGGCAGCTCAGGTGGTGCAACATGTTAATTGCTGTAATTCAAAGACTTGTTGTATTTAACCACCTGGGTCACTTATCCGTCGAGCTGGCCTGGTTGGAGTTCGGGAGGCTTGGCCCTGCTGCCTCATTACCCCCTGTGAGTTGAGGGATTCAGGGGCACAAAGTGACTCAGCATCTCCCTGTCCCTGTTGTCCTGCAGTTTGACAAAGAGCCAGGAGGAAGCCACTTACATCTTCTCTGTTCATTTCTGGGGGTCTTCACGCCCTATGCCAAGTCTCAAGGAGGCTTTGTCGCTGTTTAACATCTTGCAAAGACTGCTCCTGGTCTTTCAGTATATAATGAGAGGGGGCCTGTGGTGGATTGCATTAGCTTAAGCCTACCGCTAAATTATACCAGTGTTTGGAGAAGCCCTTGGCAGCAAGTGGAGGTAATTAATTCCCACCAAATATAGGTTAGCCATGACAAGTGAAGTGAGCTTTTTGGGCAGAGCTTGGTGGAGCCAAAACGGAAGCTCAATGAGGCCTTGAAATAAATCCTACTCAAAGAGTCAAACAACACTTGTGCTTTATCCCGTCCTATGATGATTGGGACACTCGATGGATTTGCATGGACAGAATTTGGACGAGGAAAAGCATGAGGACAGCAATCTACCTCGATTGTGGAGAGATGATCTCAAAGGAGCAGTCTGTCTGTGTGACCGATGCCAAAGAACCGCTGCCAACACTGAAGCACTGGCATTGTGGAGCAATCGGGGATCTGATCCACCAGCAGTTCAGATGAGGACTCGCAGTTTAGTCAAAGATCAGAAAAAGAGACGTCTCCGGCATGTTCAATACATACTCCGCAAGAACAGAGAACTTTATTTTTACTCTCAGGGCTACAAGAACAAGAACAAAGATAATTCTGGCCAGGACATTTCATACTTCACAAGAAATTTGAGTACAGAACACATTTCTGATCAATTACAAAGTCGGACACAATAACAACAACAAAGTTCAGCCCATATGATGTATCTTGCACAAGCTGCAAGAGCTCCCAGAACAGGGCTGCAAGAACAAAATGACATCATTTTGGGATTGCAACCTTGGGAGCAAGAACACAGTTCTTTGTATTGACCTTGAAAAAAGGATGCTAAAGTCTCTCTCATCCAGGCCTTGTCCATCTTCACCTTGCTTTCTAATCCGTCAATCTGCTCCTCTCTCTCCACGTCCTCCTCCTCCTCCAAGGAGCATGTTGCCAAGGCCCGTGAGACAAAAACCATCTGTCTGCCGCAGAGGAGGGACAGCGAGACACGTTCCAACCATTAGAGCGATGGATTTGTACTGTTTTGTCCCTCAAGATTAAGACCTCTTCCCCCCGGTTTTGCTCAGTGCACTTTAACCCTACTGCAGCGTCAACAAGACATGTTCTTCCACTCATAGGCTGCCGTGTATAGTATTCCCATGTCATCCCAGGCTGTCATTTTATCAGAAGTCGGGATTGTTCACGGATCTTTTCCTCTCCGTAGTATTTGTTTTGCTTGTTTTCTTTGACGTAGCTCATCTATTTTAAGTTTTCCTCTCGCCATCCCTTGTGTCTCACTTCAAAATAGCTGACTCTGCCGCTGCAGCCTGGAAAGAACCACAGGGTCCTGGTCCATCGGATACAATACGTTTCTCCCTCTCTATGACAGGGCGTCCCATGGATTTGTCTTTACATCCAGCATTTGTCAGAAAAGAGAAACGTCAAGGGTTTGAGTGACATTAATGTCCTCATCAAACATTTACATAAGGCAATTCTTTGAATATTTAAAACCATGAATGATTGATGGGAGGAAAATGCAACACTGAGGACATTACGTGGAACTCACTATAGTACTTGCCTTACTATAATGCACTTTACCACGGCACCAATTGCAATGCAAGACCGGACTCAAACTTGACTGCCCTGAGTTCACGTTTATTAAGAGTTATAATGTTGTTTTTAGCTTTTGTTTTGAATATTTTAACACTAAAAGCCAGTAAATGGGAGGCACATGTTTAAAACTGCCATGTTAATTACACAATCACTTTGCTGCAACTGGCTGCAAGCACTGGCTGAATATATAGTGTATACCTTATACCAATAAACCTCATCCCATTGATTTCAATGTATTCAATGCAAGGTTGCTAGGAATGTTTGTCAAATTTGTCATGTGATATGATTTGTAGTTTGCTACCAATATTGGATACATGTATCAAAATATTGTACAGCTGTATTTTGCATGTAGTGCTGCAGTTTATCCAGTTTACAGTATTGACTGCAGAGTACATGCACCATAGTAGTGCTGTGTACATCGATATTCTGTTAGGTTTTCACAGCAACAAGTGAAGGGGCAGAAAATGATGACTTCTGCAACATCTGACTTTAAGGCACTTCCTGTGTAAAGACAAAGCTCTTCACCGTTGACACAAGGCAATTCTGTGTGTCACTGCCACCTGTTGATTACTGGAGCAACTGTTGGCAGATCCGCATCTTAATAATTTCAGTGCACATTATGTTATTAGCAGTTAGAGCTGTCACTTTCTACATAGAACTGGGGCGTGAATTCAAACATTTACATTTAAAAACATGATGATCAATCTGAAATCAACATAGAGGTGCATCAGACCAGGCCGACATCAAGAAGTTTGACCTGAGCTCCAGGATAGCGTGATGGCGATCTGTTCTACTAATTGTATGCACTCTTGACATGCTAATAAATTGAGTTGTTGTATTTGAATAGATACGAACATATTTATTTTTTTTTTTTGTAAAAGCAACAACAAAGGGTTCCTGAGGTTAAAGGGGAACTAGCCCCCAAACCACCACCACCACCACCAGCATGCCCATGTGACCTCCAAGTGCAATGTATTCATTAGTGTAACAAATGCAACTTCATCATATCAGGTGGTATCACTACATTGGGATTACATCACAAGGTAGATCTTCCACAATATGATTAAACACAGCTTTATCTGGAAATGTACACCATGTAAAACAGTTATAACTACAGAGGTAAAAGTGCAGAACACAAGTGAGTCACCATTACACCTTTAGGGGGTGAGTTACATAAACAAAACACCATAATTGAAACTTAGACTGAATCAGATACCTTAACATGGGGAGCACATATTTGCTTTTTGGTTCAGCTGATTAGAACAGGTGATGTCACAGCACCGGCAGCACTTTATGATTCCTGGGAATAACGAGACAAAGACAACAAGCTTGTTCAAGAGGCAGAGCAGACGCAGGAGGGAAAGTAAGTCCTCTCTAAATTATTAGTTAAACTATGTATGAAGAGTGTTCATGTTCCTGCTGTGGCACAATCCAAAGCTCACACAGGATCTATTTGCGTTGTTGTTACCCCGATATATTAAACTTTCAGGACTTGTTCTGAGCGCTACGACACAACAATCTCCCCTGGCTCTTGGCAACAACACACAGCAGCGTGTCCCGTCTTCATTGTGAATCTGGAGCTACAGGCAGCGCTGACAGGAAGTTCCTGGTGGACTATTTCTTCTCCTTCACCTCATATCTGTCCTCTTTTCACTTTGTCTCCTCGTGTTAGTCATCAGCAGGGTGCTCATCCTTAGGGTCATGGGTGACACAGCTTAATTACCTGTGAACCTCAAGGAGAACATAACCAAAGGGCCCCCCCTACAATAATCACTGTGACTCCCACAGCCCTGAGGTCATGTTAAGTCCTTTCCTCTGCTTTTACTTTGTCACCATGCGTTTTCGTCCTTGGGGCTGCAAGTTTCTCTATTTCCCTCCTCTGACCTCTCCCTCATCCCTTTCACTCCCTGGAGAAAGTTCCAGTTGGTGGCCTTTCTCCAGGGTGACTGATGTCGGCTCCATGGGCAGACTCGTCCACACTTACAGTAATTACCCACAAGCCTCTTGGAGGGCAGATGTAGAGCGAATGAGGCATGAGGCACACCCCACTACTCCATTCCTGTTTCCTCAAGTGCTGGTACCACTGACTGGACTTTAAAAAATACACTGTGGCTATCCACCTCCTCTTGAAGGTGCAGTGTGTAAGATTTGGTGACCTCGAGAGGTGAAGTTGCATGTTGTATCCATCACCTCACCCTCAACATTCTGGACATGCAGGAGAACCTATGGTAGACTTTAGTTGTCATTAAACCTCAAAAGATATTTACTATGTCCAATGTGGGCTACTGTGGTGGCCAAAACATGGTGGCCCCCATATAGAGGACCCACTCCACACGTAAATACACATCAATGGGCTTATTTAAAGGTCCAGTGTGTGATATTTTGGTCATTTTTTTTCATTACAAAACAACTATATAGTGACATTTTCAGGAATTTATAAGCATCTGAATGTATATATATATATATTTTTTTTCCCATTACCCTTAAATGAGTCCATTAATGTAAGAAGAGTGAGGGTGAGGTGATGGATACATCATGAGAACCTCACCACTAGATGTCACCAAATCTTACACACTTCACCTTTAAGCAGATTATTATTTGCATAAAAATAGCCTAAAGTTAATCATTTGAAAATATTGACATTCACCCCCTTCGGTGATTCCTATAGAACAGGCATGTCAAACATACGGCCCGCCGGACAATTTCATCCGGCCCGGGCGCATGTCACGGAAAAGCGAGTCTCTAGCGTAGGGGTTGGCAACCTCTGACTCATAAACAACCATCTCGACCCTGTTTTCGCGGATAATCAACACAACAGACTGCTAACGGTAGATATACGCATGAATTGGGTGTCTCTTACTTTGAAGGGGATGTAAGCAGGATCCGACCACGTAAGTTCCTGTTTACCATAACTCCCCTGTGCCGCGCGCGGCGCAGATCTTCGGTGAGTGTTGTCCCATTACCGTAACTGACACGCTGGAGGTATGTCACCCACGGCAATGTCACATACACTCATGGTGCAACCCACCCCCCAACAACAATGGCTGAACCCACCCGAACACCGCAGCATCAGTACATGGAACAGGAACAACAATAACAACTGTGCATATGTCTCTAAACCACTTTGCATTTGTCTCTGTTTTGAACACAAAATGTACAACCAAATAACAAAGTTATAGATGACCCCACTGCAAAGCATGCTGGGAAACCCCATGCAGCTCCGGAGTCGCGGGTTGCCGACCCCTGCTTTAGCGTCAAGCCTACATTTGTAGCCTGCACATTATAATTACGGATCACAACACATTTATTCACAAACAATAGAATTGATCAAAATAAAATGATTCGTTTATTAAATACAGTTGAATAAATACAGTTTTAAACCACTGAACCAACTCACCACACTAAACGAAGTGGGAGGAAGAAATGAAAAAATTATTTTTGCCTTTTTAAAAAAACATTTATGGTACAAAAAACAAAACAGACCAAACAACTTTGTAGGCTGGACCTACAGGGGCTGAGAATTATATACAATAAACCAAATTCATCTTATTTTCAATTTGTAAAACAAAATCCACGTTTTTCCCCTTCTCCCTCTCTCACTGCCTCCTTCAGTGCTGCTGCTGGCTCCTGAAACTTGGCATCTCTTTTCTTTCACGAGTGCATCAATATTAGGTGTCAAACCCTGAGTAGCAGCACATTTAACAATGTCATTGAGATGTTTATTAGTTAACCTTGAGCGCTGCTTTGTTTTATTATTGTTCATGATGGAGAACACCTGTTCACAAAGATAAGTGGTCCCAAACATAGATAAAACCTTTGCAGCCATGGCTGTTAATTTGGGGTACTGTGGCACAAGATGTTGATCAAACATCAAAGCTCGAGTTGAATGTCAGCTGGCATTTCAGTTGGTTTCACTGTAAATGGCGAGCGAAAAAAGGTAAATGTTTTTTCAAGTTCAGTGAAGACCTGAAACCTCCGCTGAAACTCTCGGAGCAAATCTGTGATGTGCGCTTTGTATTTCGCCACATTAG